>JAQQZT010000038.1:14158719-14173202 GCA_030068275.1 Clarias platycephalus | reverse complement strand
ATCTATCTATCTATCTATCTATCTATCTATCTATCTATCTATCTATCTATCTATCTATCTATCTATCTATCTAATTTCAATACAAGCATGTTAAGAGGAAGAAAAATGTTAAAAGTCTTAATACATGACATAAAAGATGCAACTGTCCTTTACTATTTGGGTATATAACCCTGAAAAAACTGTGTCTTTGCCATACTGGAGATTAATTCTTGTTTTGCGTTAATACACCATAAATGTACACCTTTCTGCATTGGCTCGCTAACACACACATCTGAGATGAGGAGGCAAGGTCAAACGCTTCATATAATTATCTTCTAAAAGCTATCTCTCCCCAAGTGTGCTCTTAAACAGAAGGCCTGTCATTAAGGGAACAGGTTGTTCTGTAATTTTCTTTCTCTTTTTCTCACATGCTCTGTTAATGCCACTACATTTCTTTCGCACTCAATTTCACCTTGAATGTGTCAGGTCCATAAAAACCTTGCCTAGAGTGTTTCAGATGCTCTGTGTTGTTAAGGTGTTTACTCTTGTGCACTGCAGCCAGTAAGTATGAAGAGGAAAATCAAGCATGGCCCAGATAATTGGGTAAGCCTTTCTGATAGGTCTTAATTTAATTACAGGGTAATTAAAGATTAGTCTGAATGAAAGAGGCTGGTTCCCCTGCAGCAACTGAAGACTGCCAAAGATGCTATGCAAACTTCCATTATTCTATAAGCCACAATGATTTGTAAAATTTAAGACATGTCCTAAGAAATGACATTGCACAAAACACTAATATACTGTATGTAGTTGGCAATCTAATATGCATGAAAGTCCTCTGTGGTTATTTCTCTCTATCGTTATTTTTTTTATTTCTTAAGGAAGACGACATTTGGAGCACGAAAGAAGGATAAGATAAAAATAAAAAAAAGAACGAGAAAAGGCCAGAGAAAAGAGGCAGAGAAATGAAGAGAGGAGAGTAAAAGAAAATTACACTAGGTATCACTTATCTGCAATTGCATATAGCTGGATCAAGCTCATCTTGTCCTATATGCCTGTTGGCAGTTATTCTCTTTAGATTATCTTCCTGCTGGGTAACATTGAAAAACAAACCAAAATTTTTTTTTGTTTTCTCTGCTCTCTCCTTGTTCCATGACATCCCATTGGTTTCAGAATTCTGTTAGATTGAAGACTTTCCTTATCATGAGACGCAAATCTTAAGTTTTTTTTGTTTGTTTGTTTGTTTGATTCTTTTTTCTTCTGACAATTTCCTAAATCTAAATTAATTTTAGTATTGAAAAAAAAAATGCTGTACCTATTATAATTTTGAAAATGTAATAATTTTCAATCACTGATTTTAGATAGTGTACCGTGTATATTGTAGACAGAGGTTGCGGAAGACAGAAATGACGGTAAGGCACCTACAAGCCACCAAAATCTTCAAGAAATAAATAAGTAAGCGTGATACAGCATGGCTTACTCTAAAGAAAACAGATCAACAAATCAATGTATGTTTATGCGCCCTGCGGGGAGTTTAAAACCAGTTTGTCTCATTTGTTCCGAGACCGTGGCACTAACATAAAGAAGTAACGTGAAGCGCCACTGTGAGATAAAAGATGGTTTGTTAGAGCAAATATATTCGCAGCAGTCCGAGGTGACGGCATGTACAGTAAAATACCCAAACTGAGAGCCCAGTGTTATGCGTTAAAAATGGCCGCCAGTACAGAATTTCCCCCTACTTAATCACTATAAAAATATCTATTACAACATAATTTTATCATGCAAAACTGGCTGGGCAGGATGTAATGAAACGTTTGCAGTACTTAGATATCTGCCTGAAGTTTAACCTGCACCATAAGTGAAATTAAAATGTTGAGTAAAGATATATCTATGTTGGCACATGTACCCTTTAACAATAGTAACAGGCAACATGTCTCTACTTGCTCGCAGGATTGTATTGTTGCAATGTTTGTATTACTTCACAGTAGTGTTATTCTTCCACTTACTTATTCATACAGTTCCACCCATATAAAAACTGCCTTGTTAATTGCCGTAAGCACTGATTTATTTTTAGTCCTTGTACTTTAGTCATCAATAGGAATATTGATGACTAGGTAATAGGAGTTGTGTCTGGTGTCAAGAAGGTTTCTGTATTGACTTGGACTTGTGTCTACTTTATTGGCATTTTTACTTGCTCTTGTATCAGTCTTAGGAATTTGTCTGGCTAAATATTATTTTAATCTTGACCTTGATCACGTTGACTTTTTTTTTTTGCATGCAAGAATTCCTTCTTCTAGAAAAAAACATAGCCTAATGGTTGGCATAAAGCATGAATGAAGTTGAAAGAACCAACATAATTTGTTCAAATTCACTTTATTTAATTTAAGCCCATTAGCTGCTCCAAAAATCATGTTTCTGATGGAAGGGCGAGGGACTATGTAATCCACAACAAACAATAAATCTTCTTACACAATTGCATATTTGTTTCCTATTCAGAATCAAGGTCTTGAATTCAAAAAGGTTAGGAGAAAATCTTTTCTCACTTGAGTTAGTTAGGCTCACTACTACCTAATAAAACTACATTTACATTTAGGAATTTGGCAAACGCTCTAATCCAGAGCACACCAACTTGCCAGCCCATTAATATATTTACAATATTTACAAGAATATATTTACAGTTTAAAAATCTAAATAATTTTTTTTATGTATTAGTTTTAGTTGTTGTTGTTCATTGTTGTTAGTCTTTTGATTGCTCCTGTTGAGGGGTCACCACAGCGGACAATCTGATTCACACAATTACAAGGTTTAGTTTACCCCTTAAAACTATAATAATATGATCATTACCTCAATTATGTTAAATTGTTTCCATTTAAGTAAAGTACATGACCAAATGATTGTCGAAACTTTTAAAATATTTCTTTTCAAAATATAATTCCTAATTTGCTGTTATAGTAACCTCTACTTTTCTGCAAAGGCTTTCCATTCAATTTAGGAGTATGCCATGAGGCATTTGCTTATTCATCCAGAAGAGTGGTCAAGCAGTGATGTCAGACGAGGAGACCAGGGCCTGTATTCACAAAGCTTCTTAAGCCTAAAAGTTGCTCCTAGTGATGAAGTCCTTGGAAAATTCTTAGAATTATGATATTATCTTAGAATTTCACCTTAAATTTTGGACTAAATCTATCTAAAGTAAAGATAAAAATGATTCACAAAACATCTTAGCCCTAAAAACAGCTCCTAAGGTAAAAATTGTTAAGAGTAGAGAGGAGGACATTTAAGCGGCTTAAGAGGACAAAAGGAATGAAGAAATATTCTCCAAACAGTTAATGTAAAAGTATACATTGCTCTCCCTGTCCAATATGGGTTTCTTGTTGTTTTACTTACATCTCTCTTGGAATGTTGGCTACATACCATCCAAAAGTACAACTTAGACTGTCCTTCAATCATGTAAATTGGTAAAAGCTGAGCCATTTTGCTGTAATGGAATACAAGTAATAAAATCAGTATGGTAAATAAATGTAAGAACTTAAATATAGTAACAACTGCGTGGAAATTGGTTGCTTCACATTTTCAACATTTGGCTGTTTAATTAACTTTAAGATATTTAGCCTATAACAGAATCTTTGCATGAAGTAGCCTGTAGTCATGATTATACAATTTCTTCATATACAAAAATTATTATTTCACTGTCTGTTCTATTATCATATATTCTATTTTCACAAAGAACGCATTTCAAGACCTTTATATACAAGGTCAGAGGTAATTTTTTATCAACCAATCCAGTCCTTGAATTGCTGCATCATCCCTAGCAAGGGGTCAACCACACCTCCTCACTAAGATAGTTTTGTACTGTACATTCCTTACTCTGAGTTGCTCTGAGAAGTTTTCTAAATCACTTTTATTCTAGGACTCCCACCTAGGACTTTTCGAGCTAAAATAGGAGCCCTCTGAGAGAAGCTTTGTGAATACAGGTCCTGATGTTCAATCTGCATTTCATTTCATTTCATTTGGGAGTTAAGTGCATTCCATCTGTTTCTCATTCCTGGTCTTTATTGTGAATTGTATCATTGTTTGATCTCTTTGGATAGATCCTTACTATCACACAGAACTAGAGTACAGTATACAATTGTGATGTCATCTGGCCTGTACATCAGAATGCCATTTTGAACCCAAAGGAAAATATTTGCCAATTTGAACATCCCAAAGGTGTTAAGTGGGTATGAGGTCAGGGCTCTGTGTAGGCCACTTGAATCATTCCACTAAAACCTTGGCACACTATGAGAGAACTATGATGGAATTTTGTACAAAGGACCATTGTCATGCTGGAACATTTTTAAACCTTGTGAATGGGAATTTTAATGCTGCAGTATACAGAGATAACTGGGTGCTTTCAGTTGCTATGTGACAACAGTTTGGGAAGGGAACATATGTTGGTGTGATAATCAGATGTCCACAAACTTTTAGCTATACGATATTGATCCAAAGTCATCTAATCTTTATACCCCAGTTCACATGGGAGAAGTACAGCTACATACATAACAAGTGCTTAAAATAAATAGCTTCACTAATAGCCTAAATAGCATGCACAGTTTTGATTAAACACACTTGGGCACATCACAATTGTAGGATACATACTGTACTGTAGCTCTGTGTGATAGTAAGGATCTATCCAAAAGAGATCAAACAATGATACAATTCACAATAAAGACCAGGAATGATAAACAGATGGAATGCACTTAACTTTCAAATCCAGAGAATTGTCACTAAAAGCAATCAGAAGAACAGAGCAGAATCTAATATATACAAAAGAGTAGCAAGGGTCATACGGGAACTTGCAATTGGAAAAAATATAAAGGCTGAGAACTCACAAAAATGAAAAGATAATTGGCAAGACCACACATAGCCTAGTGTCCATAGACTTATAGTCTACAAAGAGAAATTCCCTGCAGCAACCATAGAAGAGCACTATCACTCAGGGGAGGCGGTGTTGTGGCACTCAATGCTAGACATGACAATATTGTCTGAGTGCAGCTGTGGTTGAAAGTTTACATACACTTCAGGAAGATGGAGGGACTAAGCACAGTTTTAAAATCACCAACATTTAAACGACTAAACCTGACAATTAATAATTCTATATATATATATTCTGTATATATGAAAGTGTGTCAAAGTATAAAGTCACTAGATTGATCAGAAAAGATCAAGGTCGTAAAGTAAATGGCATAAAAAGGAAATTTTATGATGTAATTCATTGATGTTTTCTGGGGTCTTTGTGTGTTTTTGTTCCTTCACACACCCTCGCCCATGCAAACCCATCCATGGGTGACCAATGATGGGATTTTTTCCAATTACTGTAGCTCACTACTTAAGTATATCACTTTTTTTTTTTTTTTTTTTTTTTTTACATGTGCCAACATGTCTCCCACAACCAGCATCAGTCTCTTTAAGGTAATCAAAGCTGAAATAAATAAAAAAAATCAAAGAAATCAAAGCTGCTTCCCCAGGTCCAACCTTAAATGCTTGTCATGTGCTGTTCTAGTCATGTGCTGCAGATTGTGTCAGCAGTTGCCTTCAGCACCTGTTCATGCCACCAGTGATAGCAACCATCACTTGATGCTTCGGGCAGCAACTGAAAATGTGCTTCAATGGTCTTCTATGCAGGCACATTTTCATCTTGAGTCAATCTTTCCGTAGAGACTGCACATCTAGTTTTGGATGTGAATCCCAGGAGATCAGACATTTCTGAAATATTCAAACCGGTCTAATCTAGTACAATAACCATGGCAAAGTTAGGGTCCCCCATTGTGATGTGAACATAAACTGAGTCTTTTAACTTTTATCTGCATGATTCTATGCAATACAGTGCATGATTTTATGCACTGTGCTGCTGCCAGTGCCACACAATAGGCTGATTAGATACCTGCATAAATGCACAACTGTACAGGTGCTTCTAATAAAATGGACAGTGAATATAAGTTATTTTGTCTTTACTGGAAGTCAATTCTCAATCATGCATGCCTCGTACACTGAAGTAGCACACAAAGGAGTGGAGCTCTTGTATTGATGATGGTCATGAGCCCCTGCATAACTGCTCTTGAATGTCACATATCACAAATGTTTCCACTCTTGGTAATGCATCCACATCCCACCCCTTCTGTAATATAAGCACAGCCAAGGCACAGCCAAATACGGTAAAAAATAAAATAAAATAATAAAGTCTCCCAAAGGACTCATGCTGCCTTTGGCCAGTTTAAAAGCATGTGTGATGTTTCATCAAAGACAGAGTGCATGTTGTGTAAAAGCATTCTCATGTGTAATAGCTTCTCACCCCCACTCACAGAAACCTGAATGGTGAGCTTAAAAAGGTAAAGCTTGGAGTAGTCAAGTACAGTAAGTGTGCCACGACAAGAAATATATAAATGTTTATCATGACGCGATAATGATTTCAGATACGTTTTGTAGATTCAGTATGTATGTTGCAGACTATACATTATATAGGATATACATTTAATATATAGTGTAAATTCATGCACAGACACAGTTTTTTCCTATCAGAACTCCTCACTACTGATTAGAACTGGCTAATTGCCTTTTAGCAAGCTTCTTTCGGTAAGAGCCAGCCCAGGGTTTCATCTCTTTAGAAGAAGCATTATTGTAAGTAATTAAAGTAAAATTAAAACTATGTTAATTGTATGAATTGTATACTACATAGACACAGTCTCTTGCAGTTAAAAAAAAATCTACACTCAAATCTACAGAAGAATGTGGCTTTTTCTTTTTCTTTTTTTCCCCCTGTTAAATCCTCCCACAGAGACTAACCTCTAATTCTAGCAACAGGAATGAATTCACAGGAGATGGAACAGTTGGAACAGCATGTAAGGCTATGACCATGAAACAAATAAAAGAGACTAGAACAAGACAAAAAAAAAAAAGTGTTTTGAATATTCTAATATTTTGAATTCAACAATTAGTGCTTGGAATACCTGGAGCTAACTACATTGTTGCGGTGGTAGTCTGGTAGTGAATATACACTGCATTTTTACAAATCAACACACTTTAAATATAATGCTTGCATACACCTGTTAATAGTATGTACCTGCATTTTGTATGTCAGAACTATTTTGCTGGATTGTTTTATTATTCTGCTTCTCACTCTTTTGGTTCCCTTTTGCCAATTACTCACTGACTAAAACACTTCTCCAGACAGGCAGATCTCTGCATCATTCATGACTAAAGCCCCCATGTCTGTCACTGCACGGCGAAACACCTGTACCACTCTCCCATTTTTTAACCTGCGCTGGGATCATAACAGAGAAGATGGAAAAGAGTCATCAAAACTGCTTCCCATGACAAAACCATGTAAATGGATTAAACGTATAATTGAAAAATCAAAATGTAAAGGATTTTTTTGGGAAATGTTTCATATCAGAAAGGTGAAGACAATGCAAATTTGCCAACAGATGACATTTGAACGTCTTTAGCAATTGCGCTGTTTTAAGCCATTTCTCCTTCATTATTAAATTTGGGATTTCATTCAAACTTCTGAACCTAAGCTCACTTGAATGTTGTGGACGTGTACCTGCAAACTGTGGCTGTAATTATAAGCTCATCCCAGGACTGGTATCCCACAGCATGCTCGTTCTGAACATTCTTTCATTACATTTAAGTGAGGTCTGATGATACCGGAAACAGACGTTTAATGATTCATAAGTCCATTAGTGTCACCCTGAAGTCCAAGCATTCTCTGGTTCCTTTTAGGATTTCCGCCACATGCCATCTCAGAGAGATCTCTCTTTTTCATGTCACCCTGGCTTGCTCATCATATCTTGGTTTCTGCTCAAAAGTACCAGAGTACCAGAGTTATCCCATATTAAATGGTGTTACAATTTCACATTTATTTTCTCACAGCTGATAAGGTCACTACCACCAAACCTGTATCATACAGTACGTTTTTACACTGATCCAACGTTTAAGTTATTGACTATATCATAAATAAATATAATACAGTCAAAAACAGAATGATGGTGGTGATAGCCTCTGGGTTTGAATGTGTGTGTTTTAAAGCAGTGAATAAATTAACATGTAACGAGCGGTGACTAGTCATATAAGAACTATTTGGATCTTTGGAAATGAGGAATATTCCATATAATATCATTTCTAGTTCAAACACCACGCACGCACAAACATACACTCAGAGCAGAGGTGGGATTCAACCACCTGCAGGGTGCAATGTGATAGTGTTATCCACTAAGCCACCAAAGCTTGAAAATGATTTCTTCTTGGAATTCAAATTTACCAGTAAAATTAGCAAGAAATTAAGGGATTAAGGTATAAAGAATTCATGCGTCTCGTAAAATAATTCCCTCGCTTCATTAAGATACTTCACTTCTCATTTGTTTTATATTTTTACTATTTTATGTAACAATTGTCTAACTAAAACACACCATAACTCAGAACCACAAGAGACGATGCATTTCTCCCTGAATTAAGTAATAGCAACTCCATTCCATAAGCGGAAAGGTCATCAGCTAAAAATGATGGCAATGATATTTCAAAATAGATTTGTAGGTCTGCATAAGCAAAGTTACATATAGGAACTGCTGCTTTGTGTATGCACACATTTCTTCTTCATATTAAGCTTTGGTCAATGTGGTACAGTTTTAACCTCAGTCTGTGAAATATATTGCGAGAATTTATCATAAATATGTGATTTGTACTGTCCCTGGGGTAGTGTGTATTTGTATATGAAATGGTTTTCTCTTTAGGCTTATAAAGCACTTTCATCCACAATGGCCAACCTTGAGTCATATTACAGAGATCTCTCAGCCAAACCTGTCCAATCACTGATGTGCCAACACTTTATTTTCAGTCTCTGCACAACTCAATTACAATTGCTCACAATAGCTATTGTAAATCAGATAGCTCAATCAATATGACAAGACCCACGAGGGCAGTTCAATTGCCTGACCAATGCATGTGTAATTTTACTCTCAATATGCAATTCAAGCGCTCAAATACAAAGAAGAGATCACTATCTCAATTGTGGATAAGCTCAGTTAATGATAGCTATCATATTACTATTAATACTTCTTAAGTGAGTTTAGGGCTGGATAAATGTAGTGGAGGGACAACAATTTTCCTTTCATTTTATGCATTGTTCAGAGCATTTACTGTCCACTCCTGAAAAGGCAGCATTCTTGATAATACAGTACATACAGGGCAACCTTCCAGACACGAATTTATGATTTACACTTTTGTATCTGACTCTTCTGGACATTTAGATAGCAATTCATGTGAAAATACAATGCTACTTTTCAAAGTGCTTTGTAGCTGTGCATAATGAAAAATGATTATACATGCCATACTGTATAAATATGAATACTATAATGTGCTTCAATGAACATGAAAAGTGTTCCAATGCACATTATGTTGAGGTTACCATCTATTTATTGATAGTAGATTTATTGGAACCAGGGGACAAAATTTGTTCAGTCCTAAAACTTTGAAAGTGAATGCAGACACAGGCCTTCATACAGTAATTGAATTTGTATGAAAATGCAGTTCAAAGCCATCTTCATGGTTTCTAAGAAGAAAGCAGTCACATGTATCTATAAGCAGACCATATGGGGCCGTCCTCAGCAGCAGTGAGTGGTCTCCATGTGTGAATCTATGCAACATAAGGACAATAGATTCCTATTTCACAGTCAAACAACTGATGAACTATAAATGGTCTATGCTGTTTAATGAAAAGGAAAACTCAATATACATTTCTAATCTTAGTAACATTATTCCTGTTTTTTCTTATTAAACTAATGGATGTCATAGATGCCTCAAGTCGCTCCCTGAGCCCACAGCACATAAATCATGATACATTAATTTATCTTAACAAGATTTATACGGGTAGTCAGTCACCCCAGATCATCAGTACGACTGATTGGAACTACACTAACATTTACATAATTGAGGCTAATTTGGCCTTTAGCGTGAGCATAATGATATGACAGATGAGAGATTGTCACTTTCACACTGCACAATTTTATTTATTTTTTTAAAAGACACAATCAATCATTGCTGGAACATTCCTGTGCACATTCTCGCAATGACAAACAGACAAAGGCGTGGAGTGAGAAGGGGTGTGCGCACGCATGTGCACACACACACACACACACACACACACACACCGATAGTATATAAGTGGCAGGTAATGCTATGATTAATGTAGGGCCAAAATTAAGCTGCTCTCTATGGCACCCTGTGGAGAGTGGAAATGCCAAATGATGTGACATTTCCAGCCCTGTCACTCTTGCAGAATGGAGGGAGTTATTATGGTATGCTTATGGGGTTGAATGAAAAACAGCAGGTGAAATCCTACACCTGTGCTATACTAATATACATTGATGAAACTTGCAACTGTATTAAATGGTAACATTGTTTAAAGTTTCCCTGATGGTTTTTTTTTTTTTTTTTTTTAGTTTTTAGGAGTCAGGACCATGTTTCTTATCTTCAGACTATTTCTTTTCCTTCTTATTTCTTCTATCAGCCAGATTTGATTATATCATCTACACTATGGTTTGTAGGAAACTTATCACTACAGCCTGTTCTCCTACCTAGTCCTGCACCTAATGTCTTTTTGAGAAGATAAACAGTAATCTTACAGAGAGCAAGAATGTTAGCAGAGGCTCACTCATGTCCATAGATATGGTTTTATTGATAAAATGGGATAAAATGAGTAAAAGAAAAATCATGGAGCTTTTTCTTTTCTTAAAAAAAGGTCTGTAAAGTCTCTTTTGAACATAGAGGACATATAGAGCTGCATTGCTTTATCCCTTTCTCTCGGTGTTTTCTCTATAGGTGATCTGCACAGTGTTAGGGTAACTGGCTGCATCCTCTTTGTTGACATCATTTTAAAAGATCCTAGTGGAAAATTCTGTGAATCTTTTCGAGTAGAGATTAGCATCTGTTCTATACTTGAAATAGTTTTTGATTAATATCTGCGTAAAGTGAGATTTTAGTTAATTTACTGTAAATTCTTCTTTAATAAGCCCGTGTCCACATTGATCACTATTGTAAATAACTACACCTATGATGTGTCACCATGGCTTCCCAGTGGACAATCAATTAAGGCAAGCTCTATTAATTGTTTCATGTCTATTGGGGAATAGCTTACTTACTTCCAATGCTTCTTTTTCCACTTCATCCGTCATAGTAAGTACACAATTTTTTAAATACACTGTAGAACCAATTCTATTTTTATACATAAATATTTTATTTTATACATAAATAATTCATGTATGGAGTCATTGTCAGTTTTTGTCTATAATAAGACATCTGCAGTATCTGTCACCTCTTGTGTTTTTGAATTGCAAATGTAAAAAGGACAAAAAAGTCACAGACTGTATAAAAGGAACTGGGCAAACCCTCTGTGACATCACGCATATGTTACCCCAGGTTAGGTAATAAATTAGTTAACTTACAACGCTTCAAAATTCACTCAGAGTAAGAGACGTAGGAAATTTATTTTAACTTTTTACATAAAAAAATATATAAAATAAACACTATTAAATAAAAAACAAAATGAATCAACAATCCCGTAAGGATTTGCAATACAAAGAAAAAACATTTCTTGTGTAGAGGCTCGCTGTGGGAAGGTGCCACCCTTCAGTCAAGATAAACAACTCCACACGTGCATGGTCAAGGGAACACTATTAGTTTACCTTTACACTCCAAACCACGATATGATGCCTAAAAAAATACTACTCAAGTGATCAAACATGCAGAGAAGAAAGACTCAGGGCTGGATAACAGCTTGCAGTTCCTTTATTCCTATAATTAAAATATCATAATTATATGCAAAATTCAGTTTTCAATCATGCATTCCAAAATGTTCACATTATTTTTTTTTTACATATAATAATAATAATAATAATAATAATAATAATAATAATAATAATAATAATAATTTATGTAAATCAAATTTATATCAAATAAAATAGCTGATTCTAAACTCCAATAAGAGTAGGAAACCAGCTGGTTCCAAACTTCAACAAATAGACACAGAACAGCAGACTGACACCAGATCCTACAGCAAAAAACAGTGAATACTAAATAAACACACTGAGCTTTTTTTTTCTACCACAGAAGGAAATATCCTTCTTATATTACCCAATGGCTTTTACGTCCTGACAGGTTTAATTTCAGCCTAAGCCCTGGGACAGGTGCTGTTTGTTGTACTGTTCTTAGAAAATTCTAAGAATGAACAGCATAAAATGCCTCCACACAACAAAACCTACAAGAACTCAGTCTGGCTTTAGCTTAGCTAAAATGCTAAGGTGGCTAACATTAAGTTATGTTGCTTTAAATTTGATTGAGCTACCTTCTGTACAGTTCACCCCCGCTACAGTATGGAGACCAAAAATGTTTTTCTACCAGTCTGCAATGGTTTACTTCTGTTGTGATGCGGTGCTATGGAGAATGACCAACAAGTGGACAATCAATGAACTGCACATTTTGCCACTTCCAAATGGCTTCATTTTTCAGAACCGGAGGTTATATCCATTGGTAAAAAGTATGTGGTATAGGCCTTAGCAGAAGCTAGAACTAATATTCAAAATTAAGTCTAATCCTTGCTATTGGTTACTGTTCCAAGAATAGGTTCCAGACACTCCACAGTGCTTATATGGATAAAGCAGTTACTGAGGATGAATAAATAAACACATTCTGAAGTGTAAATGTGTCATTTTGCACCTTGCAGTCAATAGAAATGAAAGGTTTCAGCGTCTAATAGCCAGTGCTGTTGCCATTGGGAATATATCTTGAAATTAAAACAATATATAAATATATATTATTCTAGAGTTATGTGTTTTCTTTTTGTTTATTGTTTGTTTATTATTTTTGCAAAGGTAAAAAAAAATACCATTCCCACACTTTTAAACAGCATAGTCATACTTTACGCAAAGGAAGTCTTAGATAAAGAATTTAATGCACACTCACTCAATATAACATAGCATTTTGTCAAGTAGAATGGTTAACCCCTATCTGTAATATACACTTATGCAGTGCTTATTACACTATGCTGTTTTGATATTTGTTTTACTGTGACCAGAGTCTTTTTATTATAGTTTTCATTAGGTTTATTTACACTGGTTTGTTTCTTTGATTGTCTCTTGTCAGTATGTATTCTCTTTCCCTGTGCTCTGGGTCAGTATGTACAGAGGTGTGTGGGCAGTTGGGTTCAGGCCTTGCAGTGCATGTCTAATGGAATTCATATGCCAAGCTGAAGCTGGAAGCTGGTAATTACAGAAGACCACACAGACCACTAGACAGTCAAATATCCACCCTGTTCTGCCCCTAATACAATGTCAATATCAGGGAGGAAAAGTGTGAAAATAAGAGTGTTCACTCTTACTGGAGACCTTCAGATCCTGATCAGGTCTTAGTATTTGTAACAAAGAGGTAGTATACAAAAAAGAAAGAACGAAAAAAAAAGAAACTATAGTATTTTAATGTATGCAGCAAGGCGTCACAATATTCTACCAGCTTATAGGGAAAAAGTGTTTTGTGACTGACTCAGTCTAGAGTTATTACATGATATTCAATAACAAATCAGTCATATGTGACCTGTTTGATACAGTATGTAAGGAATAAATCACAACAGGTACATGTTGTTACAGGCAAATAATCAATGACGTGTCGGTACTGTATGTGGTGGCAGCCTAATGAGAATTCAACAATGTTGTGGTAGACCAAAAAAATATATATTGAAATAATTATTGTGGGAAAGGAAGCACAACTTATTCCATAAATAAATAGTTTTGGTAATAAATTAAGTGAGATCAATTTTAATTGCTAAATTATGCTAATTGCATTTGTTATTATAAAAATCAAGACAATTAAAACAGATAAATATATAACAAAAGATTAATTACATAATCTCTTCCTGTATATAAAAAGCAGAATATTATAATTAAGAATGCAACAAATAATATTGCCATTATCTTAAAAATATCTGCCACTTTGCTCTAATGAAGACTTCATTTTTTCATTTAGAACATGTAAATTATTCTGGCAACACATGGTTTAAAAGCATCACTTAAGATATTTTTTTTTTTTTTGTCTAAGTGAGCTAAAGTGTTCAGGCTTCTGTTTGCTGGTATTTGGGAGAAAAGTTATCACTTACACAACATTCTTGCCTTGGGCCTATTAGAGATAAGGAAAAACAGGGCAATGTGAGTACTCACTGCATATAACACACTGCCCTTTTCCATCACTCTAATGGACCCAAAGCAAAAATAATCTTTTTTTAGCATTTTGGGTCATAACAGGTGGACATTTCATCATAAAATAATCCTTGATATTAATCCAGAAACTAGAAGGCAATTATATATACTCAGCAAAAAAAGAAACGCCCCTTTTTCAGGACTGTGTATTTCAATAATAATGTTGTAAAAATCCAAATAACTTTACAGATCTTCATTGTAAAGGGTTTAAACAATGTTTTCCATGCATGT
>JAQQZT010000038.1:14135774-14146837 GCA_030068275.1 Clarias platycephalus | reverse complement strand
AAACATTTTGTGTGACAAACATGCAAAAGAATAAGAAATCAGGAGGGGGGCAAATAGTTTTTCACACCACTGTAGCTCTATACACACATGAATGTACCGCATTATATTTTAAACACACTCCATGGGTGCTTTCTTGAGTGTTCTTTTATGTCACCCTGATGCACCCATTGCTGTGGAAAAGGGTCAATCTGAACAAATTTATGCATTTTTCTGATTAGCCTCACTATCAAGATGTTTTCTTAAGGTCTCACCCTTGGTTAGTTCTCATCACATTGTGTGCAGATGGATATGCTTTTACTTTCACTATTAAAAATACCTATGTTGTTTACTGTTGGGATTTTTTTTTTTACCATGCAGCTTCACCAAGTGTTCTGAATTTATGCTTTCACAACGTTGACGGTTCAGCATTATCCTTCCAGGTTTTAATTATGTGTTGAAGGGTTCTTAACGCAGTTCAAGTCATTTAAAATCTCTGTAGTTGTTTTCTTTGCTTGATGTATCTCTTCTGAAATGCTGACTTTTTAAAATTTTTTACTTTGTATGTGTTCCTCAAAATAATCCAGTAAACCCTCAAAACAAGAAATCACTATAAGTGTCTAGAATGCAGACAGATTTTCACACATCTCTATATTGATTTGGAATAATAAATAAATGAACTCATTTATTCAGCTTTATTCTTCATATAGTGAAGGACAGCAAAAAGAAGCAGGTATAAACACATAATAATAATAATAATAATAATAATAATAATAATAATAATAATGTCTGCATGAAAAAAAAATTAATACAGAAGTCACACATACATCAAGCTCTGATTCCAGAAGGTTAACATTAAGAACTGAGCAAATATTAAGTGGATTAAAAAAAAAGCTATTACAAGCAGCACAACAAAGGTGTAATATCTTCCCTCATGGGATTTTCTGCAGTGACAACAAATTCACTTTAGCTAACACAGTTCCTCAGCAAAGCCATGCATTTTCTCCAGCCTTTAAAGAAAACAATTTGTTTTTCCATCCTTGTCACCAATGCAATTAAAATCAGAAAAACAGCAGTGTGTGTGGCGAAGACATCAGCATAACACACTTTCCACTTTAGCACTCTGAAATGAGCCTCTTTACACTGGTGCTGGCTTCATTCACTGCTTATCAAATGAAATGTGACAGTAGAGAAATAATAGCTCAAGCACTACAGAGGCAATGAGCAGAATGGTGGTGGTGGGTTTTTTTTTCCTAACAAGATGCCTGATGAGATAAATGAAATGATAAGAATTCTGACTTCCAGGCAAAGCTCAGACTGTGGCAGGGCTAAAATTATTTTAATAATCCACAAAAGCAGCCACAAACAATTTCAAGATCTTATCATAATCTCTCCTTTTAAGGAAACTGCACAAGAAAGGCATAAACCACAAGCTTCACAATAAAGCAATTACAACATGGAATAGATTGCTTTTGTAAAAGAGCAACGTAAAGCACACATTAAGCAGGATGGTGTTTAAGTCGTTACAGCATCATAAAAATACCATTTATGACTGAAAATCAAATGTATGACTGGTGAAACATTTACATAAATATTTTGTCACTGGGGACAAATAAAAGTGCTTTAAGGTCTTCTCAGTATCAGTACACATCAGTATAAGAATCGTTTTGCTAACAGACACACAAAGGATATATCTCTTCTTTTGTTTCAGCAGAAAGCATCAGTTGTCCTAAAATGTCCTATCTACGTGATATAAATAAATGAATAAATAGATGAGTCTGTAAATTGATGTCTTACTCTCGCTCTGTCTGGTCTAATCTGCATCCATTCCTGAAAAGCCACCCAAACGACTCAATCATGCTTCTGGGCATGATGGCAGTTGAAAACATGAATCTTCCTAAAGCACAGGCTTTTATGCAGAACAAATGTTGATGCATTACAAGACAGTTCACTGGCCATGCTCTCTGCTCTTTCCCTGGCATAATGCCATCCTCTAAATACCTCCTTTTGGCTGAACGGATAACAGGGATGTGTTTTAGTGCTGACCTGATGCTCTGGGCCATGTTATCAGATAAAAGCGGCTTGTAGCAGTTGCCGTGCGACCCTCTTTGTTCTTTTAGAGGTTGGTTATTTACTCACTTAGCTGAAGTCATTACTTTTTTCTCTCCTTACGGGAAGTGCAGGCAAGTTGTTTTAATTTAACATGGATGAAGAGAACACATCGAAATCTTTACAGCCAACAAAGAAATGACGAACTGATGCTGGTGATCCCACCAACCAATTAGATTGACGCAGAGAAAGTGTCACAGTCTTTGCAATTCATTAGAAACTGTCTCATCAGCAGGTGCAAAGATATACTCTTTTGAAGCCTACATTGATCTTGAGAATTTTTTCATTCTCCTTTTAAATACACAAGATTTTTTTTTTAAATTCGGTGCAATAAACTATACAAATTCAAAACTTGAAGATCTTTCCCTTGAAGATCTTTTTGAAGTGCAGATAAGAGGGGGATTACAATGTGCTATGGATCAGTTCTTTATTATTTTGCTCAACATGACGAAGTGCCGGCTCCATCTCATCAAAGGCTGGCACAACCTTCTCTTTGTTAGAATGGATAATGTCTGGAATGGTGCCATTGTTAACATTATTTTCAATGTCTTTTCTAATATCGGTATGTAGGCTATCAATCTTTTTCTCCAAGCCAGGGCCATTATCTTCGTTCTTAATTCCCTTTATTTCAGCTTCTGCAGCATTTTCCTGATCGTTCACCGCGTCAGTTTCATCTGCCTTTTCTTGTAGCTTATCCACGCTGTTATTGTCAATACCAGTATTCTCTGCAGCATCTTTCTTTTCACCCAGGGGGCTTTCCATGATTGGTTCCTGGTTAGCAGTGGCACAGCTGATTCTCTTTACAGTTTCCTTGGTGCCATTGCTGACATGAGTGTTTTGAGGGTCTCTAGCGACAGTGTAGCTGGTCTGGAGTGAGGAGAGACTACGCTGGTGACTGGCTGGCTGCTGGCACCGGTACAGGTCACGAAACGCAGAGCGGAACTTCTGAGACATTAGGTTGTAGACTACAGGATTGATAGCACTGTTGGCGTAGATGCACGTCCTGCAGAACAGCAAGAACCAGGCATCCAGGTATGGTGTGCTGACAAAGGAGTTGATTAACACCAGGGTCCTGTATGGCATCCACAGCAGGGCAAAAAGGATGACCACCACAGCAAGCATCTTGGTGACCTGAGGAGAATTGAGACGACACAGTATGTGTATGTGGATGACGTTAGATGTTAGACTATGTTAGACCCAGAAAAGAGTGGGCACTAACAAGAGGGGTTTGTAATACAGCTTTTCTCACCACAGCGTTTTATTCACCGCACAGCCGATCTCAGACCGCATTTAGACTTTAAGTGCTTTAGCTAAGTATAACTCCATCACCCAGCATTAGAATACAAAGAATAAGTGCAAAGTGCCCTTCTCTTTTTCATTATACCCACTGTGAGGACCTTGGTGGATTTTCAAAGTGGCAATTTTAAAGATGTAAGCTTTTTGAAATTTCTTAGCACAAAAGTTTAAATATGGGTTGCCAGGGAGGATAATATACGTCTAATTCTTTTCTTTCTGCACAAGCCGTATCTTATTCCTGGATTTTTTTTTTTTTCTTAATTTGTTTGTGTTTTTTCGCTCCCAGAGATTGAAGTAGTTCTCATGGACAAGTGTGTCTGGACCACTGAGCACAACTAAGTAGCTCAGCTTTTTATTGTGTCAGTTTGTTTACTGATGCTTTTAGATCTATTTTATGGAAACGCTGGCCACTCTCTGTGCAATCTACCAGACTGAAAAAAAAAAAATGAAATGGACAGAATACCTTTTAGTAGTTGTAGCTGAGAGCAGACACCAAAGTCAACAGCTAAAAACAGTGCAAACAGTGGCAGATAATCACACAGCTCACATAGTGCTATGTTTACAGATGACAGCAATTTTGGAGACCATTCACATTTATGGCTCTTCTCTATGTCATTATACTGTACCTTATTGCTAAATATTTGATTGGTTTTTACTAAGTGATAGCATTTATACTACCCATGAATATATCAGACTGCAATATTGTAAAACCACTTCAGTAGGAAGAGCTGTACACCTGCTCATTCACACAATTATCTAATCAGCCAATTATGTGGCAGTAGTGGTGCAGTGCAATATCACCCGGATACAGGTCAAGAGCTTCTCAGAAAGCCTCAGGTGTCCCTATTAAAGTGCGAATTTAGCTTATTAGCTTAATTCTGAATTAAATTGGGGGGAAAAAAATAATCAGCGTACGCATTTCATATGATTCTCTAAAGAATGTCTCCTGAGACTGGTACATGGTGGTAACATTAACTTTAAAATCTTCTGTTTAACAGTGTTACACTGTCACAGCTACAGGAATACAAATTATTACACTGTTCACTGAACAGAGTTCTCTGATCCAGGTCTAACCTGGCTAGTTCTAATGAAAGCATTGAAAGTTGATATTGCATGTGCATGTTTCCAATACAGATAGGTAAAGCATCCTTCACAACAACATATGTACCTGTTTTTTTCAAAGAAATAACTTAAAATACATTTTCCATCCATCCATCCGTCCATCCATCCATCCATCCATCCATCCATCCATCCATCCATCCAGGAACCTCTGTAGTCCGGTACTAAGGACCGTGAAGGCCAGTAGTGGCCATTGTATTTATTCCCATTTTGTACGACCGTGGTAGGACCTCTGGTCAACATTCATACGCACATTTACAGACTATGAGCAATTTGGCCAATTTGGACATGCAGATTACTGTAGCAAGCCTAATCTGCATCTCCTTGAACTGAGAGAGGAAACTGGATAACCCAGAGGAAACCCATCAAGCATGGGGAGAACATGCAAACTCCATGCACACAGACCCCACAACATTAACTAAATCTTGATACATGAAGACATCATCCTTTATGTAATGTTTGGAAAATTTCACATTATCTGAATATCCTGAAAATAATGAAAAGAAAATCAATGATTGATAATATCAAAGGTTTCAATGAAATCATTAAAATGTCCTTAATGGCCATGTGCCATTAGTGTGGATAACACCATACGTTACATTCTGGGTATTTGGTGATTGTTTACTAAAGTTAAATGATGTTATTTTCATCCCGTTCACCTATTTTTATGTTAAAAGAGAAAGAGATAGAGAAAATATGTGATATGTCTCTTTTTCCCTTCTTCCTCCTATCCCTAGTCTTGGTTTGGTGCATTTGAGAGCCATAGTACACATAGTACACCTCAGGGTTCACCCCACTTCGTGCCTTAAATATCCTGGAAAAGGCTCCAGGCCCCACGTGACCCTGTATACAGGATATAGTAATATAAACGATACGTAATTGAGTGAATGATGATTTGCTGCCACTGCTTTCTGTTTGACAAATTCACAATCAAAGCATGAGTTTGCTATATACTTTATATATTCATACATTCGTTCATTCATTCATTATCTATACCGCTTATCCCTGTGCAGAGATTTATGGGGGCCTGGAGGCTCTCCCCGGAGGGTTAGGGCATGAGGCAGGGTACACTCTGGACAGGCTGTAATTGAATCACCATCAAAAGCCACTCTCTTTTTAGTGTACCATTTTCAACAAAAGAACAAAACCTTCTTCTGCCTTTTCTTCCTTTTTTTTCTAAATAACACACACACACACATGTGCACACACACACACACACACACACACACTATGGACAATTTTGGAATGCCAATGAACCTAATTTGCATGTCTTTGGACTGTGGGAGGAAACCAGTGTACCCGGATAAAACCCACCATGTACAGGGAAAAGATGCAAACTCTACACACACACATGCACACATAGACATGAGGCAGGGAACGAACCCTCAACCCTGGAGTTGCAAGGTTTACAGTGCTAACCATTACTCCCATTACCCCACCGTGCAGCCTATACTCTATAATATATATAACTGAAACTTCACCAACATTTCTAATACTAAATTGTAGACTTACATCACCACAAACCCAACTACAGGCGTATTTATCCTATGTGCCAAAATGGTGGCAGATGGAGTTGAACTGCTTTGAAAAATGATTTCAAATTTCTTCGAAACCATTTTGGCTAAATATTTTGGCATTTGTGCTCTTATGACTCAACAAAAATCTGCACAACTTATTCAACACTTGCTCCCTTAGAATTATTCTTGAAAACAGCAAAAGTGGAGTTATCTCAGTTTGCTATCAAACTGTTGTAAAGAAATCTGTTGCGTCAGTTGCAAGGTGAAAGACTTTATGGCTGAGGGAGAAAGAAAGTGAGGAATGTGTGAATGAGTGAGTGGTGAGCAAGAAAGAGAGTGAGGGAGAGTGAGTGAAGGAGTGAGGGTAGCACATTGTCATACAGCTTATGGCTTTGTGGCCATGGTGACAGCAAGTAGACGGGCAGCGTATAACCTCAGGGAGACAGCTGTAATAGAATCACCATCAAAATCCACAGTTCTCTCTTTTTAGTGCACCATTCAACAAAAAAAAATGACACCTTCTTCCTTCTTCTCTTTTTCCCTTCGTTTTCTGAATAACACACACTTCCAACTGAATTGCTTATTCTGTTAGATCTCAGTCCCCCTCCCCTGTTTTTTTTTGTTTTTTTAGGTCTAACCTCATTAAATTAAGTTAAAAAAAATACCCCGGAGTACTGAAAATGTCAAACAAACACTACAGATCTCTCGAATGGCATGTGAATAAAATGGATCTTGCAAAGCTAATTGCTATTTGTTATCCCACACCACAGATAGACTGACAACTGGTGAGTGAGACCTTCGACAGTCGTGACAAATTCTCAGCACATTTTAATTGAAGCAGCATGAGATTGGGAGGAGCTCCATTAATTATCACCGTGCCAGATAATGAGTATGACTAGCAGTGACATTTACAAATACCTCTAGTTACTGTGATTCCTCATCAGCCTGAATCCAGGTCTTAACACGGCAAAAAGAAAAAGCAGCCTGCTGCTTACAATTAAGTTAAATAAAGGGGAGCTGCTGCCTTAACAATAGTATTTTCTGATTCACAGCACAGATAAATTCCCCCAAATCTAGTGATTATGCCCATCCACTGGAACTCTGTCAGCATCCTGAAGCTTAGTGAACTTTGTGAAATGTTGAGATAATTGTGTACTAAAAGTGCCTGGAGAACAAAGAAAACAAGGCGTCTAAGAACGTATTCCTGATCTGCGGGAGCGGAATCAGCAGCAGCATTACGCGTACTTCACTGAGCACCACAAATCATATTATGCAAATCTTCTTCTCAAGTGGAGCCCTCTTTAATCTATGATCTATGCCACATAGCAGCAAGTGAGCGCACACACAGGCTTACACACCCAAGTACCCACAAAACTGTCATATGGCCTCACCCACCCACACGAGATCAGTGGGAGCTTCGGTAACTCTTCATTTTGAACTGGCTGACAGCTGATCTGGAATTCACCTCTGGAACTGTAGTGGCATTAAAGACTAAAGGATGTAACTCCAGTGCATGTGTGTTTGTATATGTATTAGGTTTTGACCTAAAGAGGCAAATCGTATCGCCACAATCACACAATACTAAGTTATGTTTCATCTTTTGTAACTTGGATTTGTAAAACTTAAAGGACCAAAATATTCCTTTAGGAAGCCAACATAAAGGTTGGCTTGTTTGGGAGGCTTGTTTGGGAGGCTTGTTTGGGAGGCTTGTTTATCCTTAACTCAACATGGATGTACAGTATGTGCTTGTGTATCTCAAGCAAGAGTTGGTCTTGCTGTAGGAATCTGATGCGAATCTAAGAAAATACATTCGACCACCTTTGGTTTTGATTACAGCACACAATGTGGTGGCCAGTCAGGTGCGCAAATGATTCCTCATGCTCACAGAACCACTCTTTCACTATTTGAGGCCTGGAATATGCTTGTCCCAAGAAGATCTCCACAGATGTTATAACCTGGTCATGCAATACAACCTTCAGGTCATCAGCAGACTTCATTTTATTACCATAATGTTGCAGAGCCTAGACCTGACCAACTGAAGCAACCCGAGATCATTACACCGCTTCCAGAGTCTTGTACAGTGGCGACTATGCATTAGGGCATCTGCATCACTCTGGAATAGGGTCGATTAGAACTCATCATATCACATGACCTGTTTCCATTCATCCAAAGTCCTTTATGCCTGCTAGCAAATTGGAGCCTTTTTCTGATTAGTCCCACTAACGAGTGCTTTTGTTATTGCCACACAGCTGTTTAGTCCCAATTTCTGATCACATTTACTGCATATGGAAATGCTCCTACTTTCACTATTACAGCTGTGTAATGGTTCATCACTATCCTCCCGGGTTTTGATAATGTGTTGAAGGTTTCTTAACTCAATTCCAGAAATTTTTAATCTCTTAAGTTGTTTTCTTTGCTTGATGCAGCACAAAAATCTGACGTGTGGTCCTTTTTGGACAGGCTGCGTATAACATCGACAACTTCAGAGAAAAATGAATGCAACATATAGCATCTTTTTTTTCTGCTGTTAGTATGGCAGTAATAAGCAGGGTAAATTAAACACTTCATCGATTTCTAGCCTACAGTCTCTGCACAATTACTATAGACATTAATTGCCACCTGTTTCTGTAAACTAAGAGTTGTACAGATAATGTTGTACTTGGAATTTATTTATAATTGAAGTCAAATGGCAGGTGTTGGAGTATAATCAGTAAATGTTTCAGTGAATCACATATTTTGTAGAACAACTTAAATGAGATGTTTTGTCTGCGGTATTTGTGAATCATCTGAATGATTCAGCCTCCTAGAAAGGGCGCTACTTGTGGCTTTGATTTTCTGGCTATGCATCATGAATACCACAAGCAGCATTCAATATTGCAGTACTGCTTTTTATTGAAACTTGAATAGAACTATAGAAGCTTTTCTGTTAGATGCTAATGGCTCTCGCTTCAAACTTTAGATATACAGTACAATCATGTATGGCAATATTAAACATCTGCCTGTAGACGTTCATTACAAGTGGTCCACTTTTTTTCTCAGAAAAATTCCATTAAAAAATGTCATCCCTTGTATAGTGATTAAGTTGAAGAAAAATAAATGAAAAAGCCAAGCAAATCTAACAAAGTAAACAAAGTGCCATTGGAGTAAGAGAGGACAGCTTGAACTCACCTTGCATGGGAGTTCTGGGTCGAGGGAAATCATCGCACCCAAGACTGTGGGTATGATCTTACACAGGGAAATAGCTTTTATATCCCTAATATCAAGAAACGTGCTTGTAGCCGAAATGCATATGGTTCAAAATGACTTGGCCATGCCCACGTGTGTCCGTCTCCAGCAGATCCCAACTACATCACCAGCAAAGTGGCGTACATGCTGTATTTATTAACACTGTGGTAGCTTTCATGTGGTTTAAGCATAAGCACCAGCCTGTTTGTATTTAACAGTAATTACTTTCATTTTTTCTTAGGTAACTCAACGTTTCAAGCATTTCCATTTCCATGATAATTTAACAAGCCACTACATAAAATATGTGAACAAATTATACTCAAGGCTTTGTACTTTACTTTACCTTTACTTTGCATAACGGTGGAAGTATGAGTAAATCTATGCACATTTATTTTGATAAATCCTTCAGTTTGTAATTTGTAGTTTGAAATTTTTACAGTATTTACAGTATATTCGAGCGGATCTGAGACAGGATGCTGTTTTTATGAGATGCTTGTAACAGGGTAGAACTGGAACCCAAAGTAATCACCTGGGTTGAAACCAGGATAATAAAAAAGTGATGTCCGTATTGCAGAAATCTGATCCAGTTTATGATTATTATACTGTACAACAATGAAATATGTGTTCTAAAACAATTTCTAATCTCTGTTATGTTATACTTCCATTCTTCCATACTACTCAAAGCATTCTACCAGTCTCTCTCTCTCTCTCTCTCTTTCTCTCTCTCTCTTTTTCTCTCTCTCTCTCTCTCTCTCTCTCTCTCTCTTGCTTTGCATTTGTACTCATCCTCCTTTTTCTGTCATGCACCTTCTCTAAACATAATGGAGAATTAAATTTATGGCAAATCTAAAGTGCTACGCTGAGGTCCGTTGAGAACCAATCATTACTGCTGTTTGGGTCTTGGAATTCAGGCTGTTTCCAGAAATGCAGGCTATGACTATGACTAGTTTGTTTTCGAATGCATTTCTTCCAATGCAAGCATCTATGTCCAAACACCTGTGTCTTTAAAAATCTTTTTCTTAAGGAATATACATGTGTAGAGACATTCAGTGACTTTCAGTTCAGTGTTCAGGGAGAGTTTTCTAAGGTCAGTCTCTAAGGCCACATAGAAATTGTCTTAGCTTTTTAGAGTAGTCATGAGAATGATAATTTGAGCCTTATATGAAAACTTTTCAGAAGTATTTTACAGATATTTGTAAGGAATATAACAACAGGCATTCCCCTTCATCCCCTTCACATGGTGATATTTGAACTAACCCCATGCCCTTTAGCGTTCCCTCAGGGTAAAGACAAGTACAAGACAAAGACATGCCTTAATGAATTTAATAAGCCTGGTGACGCTATAGTATGAAATTTTCCCTGATGATTATCATAAACATAACCATGATTCATGTTGAAATTTTCATCTGTTGTTTATGTCACTTTTATACTATAGTATGGAAAATCTATATCAAGTGAAAAAAAAGTAATTGAATAAAGCAGAAACGCTGAAAAGAGATTAAAAAACAACCATTAAGAGTTAAAATTAACTTTTTCTTTTAATCCTGCCTGAAAGCACTATATAGACTTTTGTATAAATCCTATATACTCAAAGATCCTATGAGTATAGTAATGCTTAACAGTGATATAAATTATGAGACTAATATTTAATTAGGTAAACTATGAATAAATATAAATTCTACATTGATAATTATAGCAAAAATTGTGGTTAATAAAGAATTTCTGTATCATTTACTTTTCATACCTATACTCAGCAAAAAAAGAAACGTCCTCTGACTTTCAACTGTTTTTACTTTCAGTAAACTTAATGTGTAAATATTT
>JAQQZT010000038.1:14066501-14085603 GCA_030068275.1 Clarias platycephalus | reverse complement strand
TGATGATCAGAAACATTTTGTGTGACAAACATGCAAAAGAATAAGAAATCAGGAGGGGGGCAAATAGTTTTTCACACTACTGTAGTTAAGCAGCATTTGTATGTGCATGTGACTTGTAAAGTGATGTCAGAATTTTTGTGAATCATGGCAGAATGTCATGATTTTCTGAATCAGAGTGACATGGAGAAAGCCCTGCACGCTTTTATTACTTTATTTACTTTTGACTAGAAAATATTTGGTATGATGGTTTTCTTAAAAAAATATTATTGTTTTTAGCAGTTGTATGAGTGTATGAGATATGAGTTATATGATGTATAGCAGAAATATGAGGGGCAAACACCTGTACACACCCCTGAAATAGACAAGGTCTTATGGTGTATGTACTATTTGAAATAGATGAGTAACCATGGTCGTCCATTTATTTTCTCCATGTAGGATCTGACAGACATGGCAGCAAAGCAGCATGAGCCCGAGAAGGACGTGGATACGTCTTCCATGACGCTGCTGGAGCTGGAGAAACACCTCACAGGGTGTGTGAGTGGCTATGATCAGAGCCTGGCTCTCCTACAGACCCTGGCTGTTATGTGTGAGATTCTGCCACACACACAGCTACTGCGTAAGGCCACCCAGGTGTGTGACTGGTCACGTGGTATTATGTCTTGTACTTCAGAGTTAGATACAGCACTCTAAGTCAAATTAAGCTTTAAATTATGCTTCAGAATATATTTTAGAAGTCTGTACCTAACATCTGTAATTCTTTACCTAATTTGGTGTTAGAAGCCTTAATTCCTCTATGTTTAAGGCTGTATTTATTTTTCAATTTTTTTTTAGAAGGCTTATCTGTCTTTGCATGCCTATATCTGTGTTTGTGACCTGGTTCTACTATGAGTCTAGATTAAGAGGATTTAGGGCATATGACGCATTTAAATTTAAAAATAACACACAGAATTGATTGGTCTTTTTCTGGTATCTGGTATTTTCCCTGAGATAAAGTGTCTTGTGAACTCTGTAGCTGCCAAGAGCCATAAAGCCACCAAGCCAAGTTTCATCTCAATCTCATTATTTGAGTATGTGTACTGAATTTATTTTCTCATTCTGTCTTTCCATCTAGGTGGTGAGTTTCATAGAGTCCATGCTACAGAGGGCATGTGTGAGTTTAGAACATGGCTCAGAGAGCTTAATTGAGAGTCAGACTCTGAGTATGGGAATGGGGCTGGTGGCCACGCTGCTGTCTGGAGCTGCAGAGGTATAGAACCTTTAATTTCAAATTCTGGTGCATTCTCCACAAAATACGGTATATTTATTGTGGTGTGAACACAGCGGTCATTTTCCTGACTGGATTAAACAAGAGGTAGTCTCTGCAGTGCACTTTGACTTAATTGACAACGAAACGTAACATTAAAGCATTTCAGCATCAGCTAGTAAACTAAACATGCTATGTGTTTCAGGCAGAGCAATAAAGCTGAAAATTGAGATGAAGGATGTGAGAGGGATTAAGTGTGTGAAAATTCAGATGTTTATATCATATGTTTTAGGGGAACCATGCGTTATCCCATATGCTCCCCCTTGGTTTGCTGACATTCAGTACTGTGCAACATGTCAACATGTAGTTAAATTATGTAGATTAAATTAAAGACATGGGATCAAATGTTTTACTGCAACAGGCTGCAAAGTGCCTTAATATATAATTTAAAAACTGGTTGTTTATGTAACAACCTCAGCAGCAACCTCATTTCCCCTCTCATCTGTTCTACCGTTTAGCATTCAGCATCATGAGTATACTAATCACTAGCCTGATCATCTGTCGTAATTTGCATTTGTTTCCCACTGGTTCATTCCTTCAGTTAGATTTTTTTTATGCTTGAATGATACTGTTCAGCTTAAACAAACAAACAAACAAAAAAAAACATTCCTCTGAAACTGGTGAGAGCTAAAAATGGGAGCCAGAGAAATCCTTCAGGAAGCCTAGAGAACTATTCCTCAAGACTACATTAAAAATACAAGAACGTCTGGCACGTTGGAAACTCCAAGCAGCTCAAGACTTTTGTACAATATTGTATGACAGGGTGGATGACCAAACTGGGGGAAAAACTACCCCAAAATATATTGGTTACTATTCACTTTAAAGCGATGTTTTGCTCATGTTGCTATTCTTCTAATCTGAGTTCCAAACTGACAAACTCTTTACGGAGGTGGTGATCAAGGAAACGATACACTATATTGTATTAAACACCTAAACATCATACCCATATGTGCTTGCTGAAGAGTCCGTTCTTACTTAAGAGCAATTTCTATGTGTTTTTTCAGCTAACTTCAGAGGACTACTCCTCCATGGCCAGACTACTGGCTCCTCTGGAGCAGATTTCCCATCAGCACCCAGAGCTTGTGATCCAGGAGCTGGCATCAGATCTGCGGGCTACCATAGCTACACGAGGAGCTTATCACTCAGACTCTGTAAATAATGCTGCCCAATTTTACAGCCAAAGTGGATATGCTCAAACAAAGTATGGGGTGCCAAGCCAGAAACCAGGAAATTATGTAAAACCTGTGGGAATCACAGAAAGCCCCAAATCTCCTGTCAGTAAGAACCTTGAGATGCCGCATGTCATTCAGCAGTCTCCTAATGTTCCATTGAGCTGCTGTTCAGCCAATGCACAGTCTGATGACTTCATGCCTTCACTTTCCCAAAATACAGCATGTCATGGCACAGTTAATTCATCTGCAGAAATGAGGGAGCAGGCCCAGAGTTTTCAGCATGAAGATGAAAGAAATGGAAAATCATTTAGACCGAAGTCTGCTGCCAGCACAAACATGTCTGCTTCCACTGCTCCTACTCCAGAGAAGGTCTTCACTGAATGGCTGTTAGAAGCCTGTGACCCCGATGTGCCAACCAGGGCTATGGCACTGCGTGCACTGAGCCAGTGCGTAAAAGAGGGAACAAAGGAGTCAACACAAGCCCGTGACAAGCTTCTGATGGTAAGTCTGAGCTTTGAGAGAAAACAGATGAGTGTTTGCATGTGAGACTCTGAATGCTTGGATTAACAGGTCTATAAGTCTATAATGAATCTCGTATATTCTGAACAAGGGCTTCTCAATGGTTCTCTGATTGGTAGCAGTAGCTCTCAAAAAGGCTTCTGCTTGTGTGTTGTGTGTGTGTTTTTTTTTTTTTTTTTTTGAAAAGGTAGAAGAACTGAATTTTGTCACAGTGCTTGATGGATAGATTTTTGCAACTGGTGTAGGGTCTTGGATTCAGTAATTAATGCTGTTATTAATAAAAATTTTCCCAACTTTGGTAGGGTTTGTCTTGGTTTTAGTGTAGTGTTATAGACACTGGTTGACTGGTTGGTCGTTTTATAAGGGCCACACCATTTCAAGTCCCCTGTGGTTGGTAGGATGATGAATAGAATGATGCATTCCAGATGTTTTATGAATGAGTAAAAATGTTTGGTAGGAAATACCCTGGAGCCATGCTCGGGTCCACTGGGGATTACTTATGATCATGAAACTAATCTTATATTCTGTGTGATGGGATTCCCTGCTGTGGGTTTACAATAGAGGTCTACCTCAGAACCCAACATTGTTTTCTTCACTTTTAAACAACTCGCAGGATAAAGAAAGACCTTGTTATCATGGAAGTGTATGGAGTACCTTATTAGCGCTGTGTAGCATGTTTACTGATTTCCTTCATGAATCTTCATAAATTATTTGGTCAGCAGAGGTATAGTTAGGAATTACTTCAGAAGGAAATGTATTACATACAATCACAGTGTCATCTGTAGGAAGAGACTGAAATGTTTGATGTGCTCATGCATTCTGAAAGGATGATAGAAGTAATAGTGATGGTGCTGCAAATTTTGGCATAGCAGCTGCTAGACAATAAAATGTAATTAATCAAATTAAGTGATTAATTGATTTCACATTTAAGGTGGTTAATGTAGAAACATGATCACTTTGATGACTTTATATGAATAGACAATTTCATACAATATGTCAGAATATTTCCTGGGGTTCAAACACAAAATCCAACTTCTTGTACCCCAATGCCAACCGTGGTTATTGTAGTTATTTCATATTTATATTTTGGAGAAATAGATCCAATGGATTTTAATAGAAAATACTAATGCTGGGTACAAATACATTAGCTGCAGGACTAATAATGATTGGTCAGAATTGGTGGTTAGGTTCGGTTAGTGTGGGATAAACAACCAGTCCTGTACACATCTAGCTCACACACTGTGAGGGAGGATTCTGAACTGAGCATTTACTGTTGCATTAAATCTTGTCTTCTTTACTGTAGCCATAGTATTGTCCACCATGCAGTACACATACACAAGTACTAACAAAGTGTCAGATTGTTAGTGTTTTATGTGATTTTAGGTCATTTGATTTCAATAGAAAAGTGCAATGCTCTATAATTTAAATTTAGAGTTGCTGTAAAATAAATGTGTAAAATGTTAATGGTTTTAAGAGTGCATTAGTTCATTATACAGTCTAAGAAATTAATTAATTTTGTTAGAGCTCTACACAACATGAACCTAACCTCAAATAAACTTTTAATTAAGTCAAATACTTTTTAATATTTAGTAACTTCAAGCAATAAAAAACAAGTTGTACCTGTTCAATATATTTTTTCTGTTCATTATTGCATTTACTTTAAATATGTACTTAGAATTAAGATAGTGCTTTGCTCTGCTGGCATAGAGATAATCAGAGAAGTAATTTGATTTCATTTAATCACAGTGTTTAGCGAAGCTTTGTCTAAATTTTCCAGATATTTTTGGAGAACGTGGAGCATGAAGATTCATTTGTGTACCTGTCTGCTATTCAAGGTATGTGAGTCTGAGGTTAAGTGAAAATGACTTAGGTTAATTAGAGGCAATTTATCTAATGCAGATGTGCTGATAACTGTAATATATATATTTAAAATTAATTCACTATAAAAATATCTTCCTTTCCAAATACACAGAATTGATTATTTATGAGACCCTGTAAATAATCTGCATACATACAGTATGTCCAAGGGGCAATCAAGACAAAGCGCAGGATAACAGAGCGCAGTTATATAAAAACTTTATTATTTATTTTTCAATATAATCTCCTGCTACACTAATGCATGTATCCTAACATTTCACTAGTGCTTGTATACAGCACTTGAAAGTTTTCTCAGTACACCATAGCCATGATCAGACTGTCTGCTTCACGTCTGAAATGCTGGCCTCCCAGGAATCCCTTTAATAACCCTTTCCTTTAATTAAAAATTTTGATCAACAATTTCTGTTTTTGCAAGTCAACGCATGACATCATATTGCCTTTTGCACCACTTGTACATTAAAGGAACTTGGCTTGGAGTTATTGCCATACCCGCGCAAGCAATTGCTCAAAGCGATTTCCACATGTTTGGGACATTTAAGGAATTCACGTGAAGCAGGCAGTCTGATCATGGTTCCAGCATGCTAAAAATTTTTTTAACTTTGATGTGTCTTCTATTAATCCGCACAATTAAAAGTCCCAGTTTGACATAAATGCCACTCTGTGATTAGTGAGCGTTCAAATGAGATTAAATGATCTTATTCAAGTGCCAAATTTGGTTTGAATGGTATTTATATTAATTATCTATACATATAATAAAACTGTAAAGTTGGCGTTTCTGTATATTGAAGATATTTGTGAAAAAATTATTGGGTGGCGTAAGATGAGTAATAGAACTCAAGAATATAGGATAAAGCGGTATAGAAAATGAATGAATGAATGTTTTTTGGAATTTTTGTCTGTCTGATTGTGCACGCTTCACGTAAAAACTACTGAACAAACTTCACTGCGTTTTTCACAAGTGTATTTGGCTGAGCTTAAGGTAACATATAGGCTTTGTTTCATCACACTCGGAAGAGAATATCTGCTAGTTTGAAATTTAAATGGAAAAAAGCGTCCTTGTATCCTAAAAAATATACTTTGAAAAAAATCATTACTTCATCTCAAAATTCAACAGATGGCGCTGTACATTTTTAAATATGTGCTTGAACGCGATGCATTGTGCAATTGAAATTTACTTAATAAACGCAATCTCACACCTTTATTCCACGCACTTCATGACAACACGTAAAAAATTTTGTTAATTCTAAAAAATTCAACAGATGGCGTTGTACACGCTTTGAGTGTGCAGATAAATTCCACATGAACTAAGTAGCAGGCACGTCTAGTAGCAAATATTTACTTTAATAGTGAATTAGAGTTATGTAGATAAAGGTTAATTTAATGTAATGTTAAACCACATTTAGCGTGAAACATCAATAAATAGGTACCAGGTTTAAACCAAAACTGTCTTTAAGATCAAAATATTAAATAATAATAATAAGTCTGGCTTTTCCTACTCTGTTATTCAGTGGAGACTTTAAAGGATCAATCAGTCATAGTTCAGATATAGGCAGAAATGGTATAACATCATAAATGTACCACATTACTAATCTGTGCAGTGACCTCTAAATCATACTAAAGCAAATCAAAGAACACATTTAAAAAAAAACCTTTTACTTTTACAAGACGTACTGGCCATAGTATTGTACCTTAGGAGGTTACTCCTTCAATAAGTTGTTGTTGTATTTTTTTAAGTCGATCAGCTAAACCTCAACATGTATTGCTATTTATGCATTATTAATGTGGATACCAACCTCATCTGTACTTGAGAGCACACTGGGGACCAAATTTTTTTCACCTCAGCTGAAGAAAAGCTTTTGTGTGCTTGTAGCTGAGAGCTCCATTTTTACGCATTTCAGCATTTTTGATGTAAATTCCTTGAGTCAAAAGAAAAATAGATGTTTTTCTCTGCTGCAGCACAAAAACAAACCACAGCAACTACAGGGAAATGGCTTTTTAAAAATTGTTTTGCAGTATAAAGATTATTATTATAAAGAATAATTGCATTATAAATCATACTTATTAATCATACTCCCATCATTTGTGAAAATCTTCCATATAAAAACAATGTTCACTAAAATAAAGTATAGTTACTTGTTCCATTTTTATTAGTCCATATAAATTAATATATTCAGAATATTACTATGGTGATGTCATTTCAACTTAATATTTAATACCACACAATCAATTAATAAGACAATGTTCTTGAATATTAGTTTATAATTATTACCCTGTATGCTCAAAATACCATAATGGTCATAAGCACTAATTTTGATTAGTATAACACTTCAACATAGCAATCATGAACTAATTCCTAACCGTGGAGTACAAAAATGATAAACCTGACTATCACAGAGAAATTACATAAATTTTACCTTGTGATTGTATTAATTATAAAACATTAACCAAATCTGAACACAATTAAGTCAATTATCAATCATTAGATGTACCTGTATACGTGTTGGCGAAATTACATTAAAGCAATGTCTGGCTTACTTATTAGGTTCATGCTTAATAAATTGGTCTAATGGATATATTTTGATATTTTTTAAAATATCAAATTAGAAATAGTAGAAATAATACCTTAAGATATTACATGAAAAAACTTACTTAAATAATGGAGTTGCACTTTTCCCCTCACATTTTGCAGTTTATGTCTTCTGCAATAATATTTACTTGAAGTTAGCTTTTGTATTTACTGCAGTTTGTTAGCTATATTTTTTCAAGCCGGTCATTTTGTCACAGGTAAAATTGAGGTACAAATATTTATTTTAATATAACATTAATTCCATTACATTTGTAGTTTACAACGTTTTGTTTTAGAGAACAGCCTGGGGGTTTGAAAGATTGAATAAAATCTATTTCAAGTAAGTCTTGTTGTTTGTCGTGTCTGTGTGTGTCTGTGTGTAGGCCTGGTCTTTTTGGCTGACTCGTTTCCTGAGCAGATCCTGCAACGGCTGTTGGCTGAGTATCAGCCAGCTCTAAGTGCAGCTTCCTCCAGCAGGGGGCGATGTCTGGAGACACGCCTCAAGGTGGGGGAGGCTTTGATGAGAGCCAGCAGAGCCATGGGTGTGTACAATCTGTAATCTATAGTTTGTCTATCTTTCTGAGCGATTCACATCTTCTCTGCTTTTCGTTTTTTCATGCAGAGTTTATTATACAAATTAATATAAAATTTTAATTCAGAGCTGAAGCGTGTTTTCTTAAATCCCCCCCCCCCCTCCTTTCCTTTGGTCTGTGCCAGACTTTGGTTAGTGCAGTGTTCCTGGCAGAAGCATGGGGTTATTCTTTGTGTCTGTGTTATTCAGCCTGGGCCTGGGTGTCTCACTTTGGCACTGTTCCTCACATCTAACAGAACCTGCTCTCAAAGGGTCCAACAGCTGCTTTGCGCCGTCTCCAAAAACACACATTGTGACTGCCCCCGTCAGCTCCCTTGTACTGCACCAGCAACCTAAACTTTCCTTACTTGCTCCAATCCACTGTTTAACTCTGTTCCATCTGGCTTTGTGTAACTAAATATTAAGAATTATCAAAAGTTTTAAGATTTTAAGATTTTGCTGTCCTAATTTATATTAACATAAAGATGGGGTTACTGAACATCAGATCTGAAGATGCAGTGTCAGTTCTTTCCAACCTTGAATTAACTTTGCACATGTTGGGTTAATTAATAGTCTCAATCAGATGCTGATGCTGTCTTTCTTTCTTTCTTTTCACATGCCTGTTTTTGAAGGTAATGTTCTTTTTTTAAACACAGAATCTGAAGGGAATCAGTCCCTCTGGACCCATTTCAATTAAATAGCTTCAAATAATACACATTTAAAAAAGAAAGATTGCTTTTCATTTCTCTAAATTGCACAGAATGACCCAAGAAGTACCATTTTAGCCATTTACTCATGCACAAAGTATGTGATTAAGTCACTCTCACACTTTCACACAAAGATGAAGAGAAATTGTGGCCTCTGAGCTGTGTTTATTTTCTCAGCACCTTGGCTATGTGTTGTGTGACAGGGAATCACATCTCTAAAGAAATGTGTACACTGCAAAGCTGTTAAAATAGACCAGCTTTGTCTATGGGACCCTGGAAAGTATGCTATCCCTGAAAACAAAATAAATGTGCAGTTTGTAACAGATAGAACAAAGCAGACCTATCAGAGAGCTTATAGAATCCTTAGGAGTGGAAGACGGCTGTACTGGATAATGGTATCATTCTTTCCTTGGTGACTCCTGCACAACACCATAGCCAAGTAAAGTCAACACGTTGTTGGAGTTAGTTGTACTATTGTCAAAGTCTGCAATCAAGAAATGCCTTAATGAATGTAAATACAGATTTCTTACCTCAGGATGCAAACCTCTGGTAACACTCAGGAATAAAAAAAAAAAAACACAAATTAGACTTCTGCTATACCAGAATGATTGGAAGAGAAGACTAGGGAGAAGGAAAGGAAGGGCTCATGATCCAAAGCAGACCCATCATTATCAAACATGATCGAGGCAGTGGTATGTCGTGAGCATTTACAGATGCCATGGGGCAGGTGTTTATTAATGATGATGCAAATTAGGCAAAACTGGTGGCACTTCGCAGTATTGGTGGACAATGGTCCAAATCAGACTGCTAATGCAAGCTAAAAGCTTCTTTTTTTTTTTTCAAAGGACTGAATTAATCAACACAATAGAGCAGGCGTTGTCCTAGGAAAGCAACTCAAGCCACGAAATTGCAGTTTGTGATGTCCATGTGTTCCAGACGTCAGGCAATCATTGACTGCAGAATTTTCACACCCACTAATTATGCTAGTAAAGTACAGTATGTATTAGCAATAGTATATAAGTAGTAATAAGCATTATGCTATTATAATTATGCTAGTATTTGCAGTTACTTTTGAGTCTGTGAAAATGGCAGGACTTTGAAAAATGGTAGTAGTTCCTTAATGGTTAATGCAAAATTTTTGTGAGACCCTTGAATTAAACCAGAAGTCTATGGTTCAGTCATATCTTGGTTGCTTCAATCCATTGTGGTTGATATGAAAAAAATCTGAAAAATGTGTCCTTGGCTCATTATTCACCTGATTGTACTGGCACCAAACTTGGGTTTCACCCCATGTGTATCCCATTCAGTAGTTGCATCATTTGACCACTTTGGTACTTTTTTTCTTTTTTTTTCTTTTATTATTATTATTATTTAATCTCCCTTCTAGTTTATTATTTTAAAATAATCCTTAAGTCATTATCTGCTTTATCCTGGACAGGGTGTTGAGGTGTATCCGGAGCCAATCTAGAACCAGAAAAAAGAGATTAAATCTTCACATCTGTATTTCACAGTTCATTACAGCAGGAAGTGTGCTGCTTGGACTCCTTTATTGCTACTTGTATCTGCACTTTTATTTGTTACTTACACTTGGATTCTTAGGCTTTCATAATGAGATGAACATGTTATTATCTGTTATGAATTTAGTGTGTGATTATCTGTGTTTTGCATTTGGGGTCTCTCTTCCATATCAGGTGACCTTGCACCACATTATGGCCGTCCCCTGATTGGGGCATTCCTGAGTGGCACACGGGATGAGGACAGCAGCGTTCGTGCCAGCAGCCTCTCCAACCTGGGAGAGCTGTGCCAGCGCCTAAATTTTTCCCTCGGCCCACTGGCACAAGAGGTAAACTAACTGACCATCACACCAAAGCCATCATATTGGATAGATAGTTTGGCTGAAACTGTTTGTTTATGGACTCAGATTTTTAATAATACAATCTTTTTAAGTTGTTTGCAAGTTTAATTTATGCAGGCCCCTAAAATATCATATTGAAATCTGCAGTTAGCGAGATACAAGAAGACCTTTTGATTCAGTGTGACCTTGTGTGTGTATCATTTTAACCAGGGTCAAGGGGTATGTTTGTGATGTGTGAATCACAGCAAGAGGCAGGACATTGTCTTAAGGGTTTAAGTGCTGCCTCAGGTCTCACTGTGTAATAACTTATTAATGTATGTGCATAATATCAAATTATCTATGTGTGTTTGCACACACAAATGTCTGCTGAACCTTTCCCCTTCGGGTCAATTATGGTTTATCCTGGTGCCAAAAGAAGGGGGAAGGGTAAACATGAGCCTCTTCTGCGTCTAAATATGTCAATATCGGTGCTGGCAAAACCTTAGATCCACCTTGCTAGCATGACTATTTGCTATGCATTTTTTTTAATACTATAAAAAGTGTAAATACAGTGTATGGTGTATCCAGATATTTCATATGATTTTGTTTCATATGATTTAGTCCCCCCCCCACTTAGTCTCTGTGTATGCATCACGTTTCAAGTAAGCTGTTGTATATGGCTGAGGTTCAGAAGGAGAGAGGTGGGGTATGTCGGAGCTCTTCATGAATAAGCAGCTCTGTCACTGTGAATAACAGGGTTGCTTATTCATGAACAGGCCACTCTCATTTACGGGTGTAAGAGCGTGTGTAATCTTTGACTTTCGTTACTGTTTCTGCATGGAGTACAACACTGCATTCTGTACTGCATTCACAAAAATGGGTTTCTCATTTTTTACACTGTGTTTTATCCAATAGTTGAGCATGTGCCTCACAACCCTGATCAAGACTGAAAAAGAGGCAGAAGTACGGAGAGCTGCAGTCCATGTCATTGCTTTACTACTGAGGGGCCTTAGTGATAAAACCACTCAGGTGGGTGTATGTGAGAATGAGTGTAATCACCCATTAAATTGTGTGTTCTTTATGTGTATAACATGGACAATATTTCTTCAAAGCATTCTGATTACACATTTACATGATGCATCTTTATTCAACTTAGGGTATAATTCTAATTAATTAATTATTATATTCTAATTATTCTAATTATTAGTGGAATATTAGGGTCCACGTGAACCTACCTAGAGGAATAGTAAAAAATCTCACACATATCCTTATTTTGGTTAACCATATTAATGTAATGACTATTTTAATTACAGTTCACAATGGGTGGCACAGTGGCGTAATAGTTAGCTTAAACTAGATCTTGAGTCTTGCACATTCAAGATTAATTTTAGAATTGTTAAATAAGCATTTTGTTCATCGTTTTCCGTTTTTCTTCTTAAGACAATAGTACATTTTAATCATTCATAAGAAGACCTAGATTATGTGGCGCTCTTTTAGCAGTAGACATTACCATAAGGCAGGTAGATTTACATGCCTAAAGATCAAACCAGAAGTGACAGAACTCATTCTCTTCTAGACGACACCAAATAGTGGGGCTATAAATCATTCTCTCTAATTCTTCTGTGATTTTTTTTAAACTATTGAGTCAAGCAGTTCCACGGCATCGAATTTATGATTACATCAGCAGTTCTTAGAGACAATTCTACAGAGGAGGTTATCTGCTGAAGAAAAAGTGAGACCAGGGAATAAATGGTTTTGAAAGAAGTGCCACAGTAGTAGGAAGTATAGAGACTGCAAGCAGAAGAAACACATCAGGTCAACTTTAGAAACCATTTTGGTGTGAATTAAACTTTATTGTGATAATACATTGCACACCTGTGTCTAACATGTGGTTTAAAGCAAGGAATTCAGCAGCCAGCTTTAGAAGTGTGGATGAGGCAGATGGTCTGAAAACCACTGGTCTTTCATCAAGCCCACCCCTCTGTGAAGCACTGTGTGTTTTCCCAAATTCCCTTCATTTGCTTAAGCTGTTTTTCCCATGGTCTGGTCCACTCTGTAGGCTGCCACTGTGCCACAACCACTACTGCATTTCGGAAATTGGCATTATTTTTTTTTGAGTAGTAGTAGGCTCACATAAATAGTTAAACTGCCTGTGCTTAAGTTTATATGATTGCGTAATTACATTAAATAAATTATATTTTAATTATATTTATATTATATTTTACACGGTTATTTAATATTTTAAACCAATGTGTAATAATCTTGCCTCGAATGGAAGAAACTCAAAAGCCGTCTTGTGAAGTAGAACGTAGAGAGACGGAAGAATAGATGTTTACCCAGGGATTAGAATTGGTTTAGTGGAGTTAACACTGGTATTCAGTGTGATTATCCTGAAAGTGACATCACATGAAGTGGATTGCTTTGACCAGTCTTATGGAATAAGAAAATGTAAAGGTTGATGGGTAAAAAAAATTAAAGGTTAGAAAGCACATTCAAGACTCCTTTTAGAAATGTTAAATAAACACCTTGTTCATCATTTTCCATTTTCCTTGTTAGGAACAGTACATTTTAATTCGGTCTTAAGAAGACTTGGATTGTGTGACGCTTCCTCCATACAATTCCCTGTGAGCAAGTTGTTACTATAGAAACGATGAGGAATTAGAACAATGCAAACCTATACAATCGAATTACTGTCAGAGCTGCTGATATAGAAAATCAATTATCATCTTCTGACCAATCAGATTTGAGAATTTGTCTGACCATGAATAAAACATGGCCTAACCTTGGATAAACCATGCATGGTTATCGTATTCCTTTAATGACCAGAAGAAGTGCATATGATATTGCAAAATTTCATTGAAAGATAGTGTATTTTACTCATTATGAATATTACCCAATGATAAATTATATTATATTAATCTATGTACAAATGATTAGTAGCCTAATGGGGTCCATGTCGAACACTGAATAATCTGGTTGTTTATAGAAGACATTGTACTAAAGGTTGTTTGTTACAGGAAGAGACCAACACGTGGCCAGTTTCCTGTGCCTCAAATGTCACAAGAAGTGAGACAGAGGGCGACTGGCACACTACAGACATGTACAGTCATGTCAAGCAGTGCCAGAATCTAGAAAGTAAAACTGCTCCGCTACAGCTTCAGGAGAGATTCTATCTCTCAAACTGCCAGCTAATTTATCAGGCTTTACTACAAATTAAGATTATGGTGCAATTGAAAAGTTTAGTAGAGGTTTTTAGCTTTATGAGTTTTCGTAGTTTGTTTTCGGTCACTCCAGCTGTTTTAAATCACTTTTACATTCATGAGTAAATGACATATCACCCATTAAATTTTTTAGATCAATGCTGCTGTGGTTTCATTCAGAGGTTTTTTTTTTGTTTGTTTTTTTGAGTCTAGGACACCGGGTCCAGCTGTTCCAACAGCTCAAAGCACCACTTTGCTATTCTCCATATCATTATAAAAGCACTTGTACTATTGTTTTACTGAGCTGCAACACTTGCTCTTGTTCAACATGACACATAGCTATTAGCACATTTCGGTGGGAAGTGTTATATTTTGGCTTTCATGTCTTTGGTGTCTAGGCTTCATGTAGGCAGCTAGTCAGCAGATAGTAATTAACCTGTACTCCTGTGATTATAGACCACTCTTTCTCAGTTTGAACAAAAGGGGAAATAATTGCTAGCTTTCACATAGGAAGAATTCCATAGTAGTGAGTGTAAGGACTGGTGCAGTTAATTTCAAGTAAAAGGTTTCAAATCAATCGATTTTACATTTCTCCAACATATCATCCATCATCATCATCCAACCGATTTGCTGTTCTAGATAGGACTGTTTCATGAGAATTAGCTTTTTTTTAGAGTATATTTGTGGGGTCGGAATTGTGCAGTATAGAGCGACATCCTTTTTTTCAGCAGAACCAAGGCAATTATTATGAAATTATTATTATTTCTTATGAAATTAAGTTTTTCAGTTTAACCAACAATGTAAACATGACAAAAAATAAAAAAGGTTTCTGGTTATTTCTTTGACCAAAAAATAATATAAGCATTTTGTGAATTCAATTGTATTGCAATGTCAATCCCATATTCCATTATCGGTAAAATTATATGTTTTAAAGATAATGATAACTTTAGCAGTAATAATCGGTCACCCCTTCACGAACAGGCATTTCTGATGGAAACAATAAACATATTGACTATTACAATGCGCTCTTACTGAAGACTGAATTATGAATGTTAAATAATTATTTCCTTATAGAAAACTTCACTAAATCAATGGTTAGACATTTGTTTTAAAAAATATTTTAATCTGTTAATTATTAGTTTTTAAATTTTTTGTGTGTGGAATTTTTTTTTTATTTTTTTTATTTTTATGAAACCAACCATTCTCAAGAAGACTTGAGAATGAAAATGATCTTCACTAGGAGTCTAGGTTAAAAAACCTTAAATCACAGCAACCTCTTACTGCAATACTTATCCAGACTGTGACTTTTTTGAAAGTTTTTTGAAAGGCCATGGATTAGGTCTGAACAGCTGGAGTTCTGCTTTCCTTATGACACCAGTTTACACATGAAGTCCTTGCTGTCCAAACACCTGCTGACCCTCTAATTTTTCCAGAGCTGGTCTCCTGGCTGTAACAGGGTCAACACAAACTACGCGTTTTACAAGACCATTTAGCTGTCTGACCTTCTATCTGTCTGACTTTCTGCTTTACAACACTAGTCGTCACCTTAGTTACCACCTTGACCCTTGGCCAGGCATTCTGTGAATATGAAAGCATGTTTAGCTAGACTTGACCATCTGGAAGTGCTGACACGTTGCCTTTGTGAGTAGTTCTAAAAATCAATTTGAGAACACCATGGCTTTGCTGGGATTGGCAGATCAATATTGAAACAGTGATGGATGGATGCAGCTGTTACCTTAACAAATGATATGGAAAAGGTTTGTAAAGCAAATGAGAGTCCTGAAGACCTAATTTGGACCGACTTCTTATGGTGGCTTCTGACCTTACCTTCTGTTCTTCCTTTAGCTGTAGTACAGAAAACCATTTCATCCTAAACTGCTTTACTGCGTCATTGCCTGATGATGTTTTTTTCCCTCTGTGCAGGTTCTAGGAGATGTTCTTTTGGAGCTTTATCGGGCTTTGAAGTGGGTGGTGCGCTCTGATTCGGATGAGGTGGCTGTAATCCATGCTCATCTTGCACTGGAAGAGCTTGATGATATCATGAGGAAATGTATTTTCCCCCAGCAGAAATTGGAGAAGAAGATTGTGGTTTTGCCTTGACTATAAATACCTACATGGGCTAATTCTTATTTATTAATTTTTTTTGCATAAATGTGGTTTGAAAAAGAAATTCTCACTTCTCATACTCTTTGAATTTCTGGTGTCTGACTGAGTAGTATTCAGGCTTTTGTCATCAAACACAGAAGTCAAAGGGCAGAAAGGGTAAGAAAGAGAAAAGCAAAAGACTGTGAGGTCTTTTTCTGCACATATGGCCAAACAGCTCTGCACTCTGTACTGTATGTAATTCATATGCCCCTCACCCCCACCTTTTTGTGCTTCATATACAAAGGAAAAACAGCTTTTTGACAACTATTGGTAAGATAAAGACATTTGATTCGTTACTTAATGTAAAAGTGTTTGTTAAAAGAGATTCACATGCTGTGGAACAGTGGCATGTCCTTTTTAGCTTCCAGTGTTGATGAGACATTTAAAATGTGCCCTTGATTTTTTTATTCAGATAATTTGAGTTATACGGTGAATTATCTACCAAGTTTTTTTTTTTTTTTTTTTGATTATTCCCAATAATCCATTTTGATTAGGCCATGTAGATGTTTGATCATGCTCCAACATTGATCACAGAAGATTGAGATTATTTCAGAATTACACACAAGCAAATAATTTCAAAGACACACCTGTACAGAATTTAAGATGTACCAGTTGTTAAAATATCTTTGGTGTCACTGTGAATAAATTGTGTAGACCTGTCAAAAATGATAAAATATCTTTTTTGATTATTATGTTTTTTTTTGCCAACTCTGTATTTACTTTAAGAAAGAACAAAGATGTTACCAAAAATTCATGGAAAGTTATCTGGCTGCTTCCTGACTGCTTCAACATCTGCTAGGTGTCATATGCAAGATACTCAATGAAGTTTGGGCTCAAACTATGAAAGAGTCCAGAGCCTAAGAATCCTGACAATATGCCTGTGCCATCAGGGAAGAAAAAATCCACAGATGGAAAATCATGGAAAAAGTGGTTTTCTTATGGCTACACAGCTGTTTAGTCCCAATACTGAGTTCTCATTGCATTGTGTGTTTGGAAATGCTCTTACATTCACTATTAAAAATACTTACATTTTTTAAAAGTAAAAAAGTTGTCCTCATCAGAATCACCCAGTTACCAAGAATACATCACAAAATAATGAAAGTTGGAAAAAAAAAAGGTTTTATTATAAATGACCAAACATTTAGACACATGCCAGTCCAATTCTAAGTCTCTTGAAATAGGTTTCACTCATTTTATACCATTTTATTTGACTGGGTGTATTTGATTTTGTCATGTTTCACATGCTGCTCTGCTATCTTTAGTGAGTACAACGAGTGGTTAAATGATAGAAAATGAAAACACTTTACATATGTTCTAATCCATCTCAACAAATTATTTAATACAATTCATTTAGATTTTTGTATTTCTTTTTTCATAACAATAAACATTTTGTACGTGTTCCTGAAATTGTTCTCATTTTGAAGTAACTGTCCCTTTGAGAAACTGGCCGATGTAATCAGTGACATCATGGCCATCATTTTGTCTTTCTTCAGTGGAGGTTGAAACAACTACTGTAAGTACATGATGCACTGTATTACATTTATACTTCCTAATGTTCAACATATTGTGTTTTTGTAGTTTGATGTCATCAAGCTTAACATGTCTAGCTTTTCATAGTGAAATATTAACTGCTCAGAATTATGTGACAAGCAGTACACAGTCAGCTTCAACAGTGAATCACTTCACTAACTGAAAGTCCAGCATGTGCTCATTAAATGCTAAAAGATGCTCACCCTGTCATCAATACTTCCATGACAGGAAGGACATGTACGCATGTTTTGCCACATTTTGGATTGATTTTATTATTGACAGACGTTTCTAAAATATATTGTTGAGAATGAGAGAATGTGTCTTTAAAGAATTTATTGCTAAGTAATGACAATGTATTTACTCTACTTTTAATTTATAAGTCACAAGATGGACATATTTTGCAATATGCGTGTACATTGCATGCAGTTTATTCATCAAAAGTGCTGCAGCTTGACCAACATGCATTTGTAACAGGATGGTCCCCTTAATAAAGTTAATATTAAGCTAAATGGGAAATGTCAGCTTTGTTTGGAAATTACGAAGTACAGTGAAACCTCTGATTGCGAGTGACGTGGTTTGCGAGTGTTCGGCAAGACGAGCAAAGATTTGTAATAAATTTTCACTTGAAAAACGAACAAGTCTTGGTTTACGAGTACCAAGTATCATGTATCACGCATGCGCATCTTGTTTTGACGCTGAGTGTCACTTGATCACAACTGAGCCAATGTTTTTTCTCTCTCTTGCACTCTTCGTGCAATTGTGGGTAATCGTCTCCCCTGCTCGGTCTTAGTGCTCGTCTCTTACTGGTTTAATCAACATCCGTGCACGCGTTTACTGTTTACTATAACACTGTGACCACGTGTTTGCTAGTAAAACACATTTTATTTTGTGTGTGTACAGCGTGCGTGTACTGTTTATTATAACACGAGTGTGCGCACATGTAAAGCAAAAGAAGTCTCATTAGAGAGGTTAAAGATCCATTTTCTCTCTCTGTGTGTCAGCCAGCACTCTGTGCGCGTGCGTCATTGGATACCGTGCCCTTCACACACACACACACACTCACTCACCCTGCTCTACACAGAAACACTGCTCTGTCGCGATTCTTTTCAAAGGTAAACTGCAGGATAGTTTGTTTTATTTTTACTTTACAGCAGCGATTTCGTTAGTGTGCGCTCATTGGAGTGTCGGAGAGATTTCCTGTTTATTTTCCCGATGAAACAGTCTTTCCCTTAGTGTGTGTGAAACTCAAATTAGAGAGGAGGAAGTGTTACCGTGTAAGACAAGAAGAAGGAGAGGGGAGGGGCTGATTCCTTTTCTCCTATTACTTTAGCTTCACACACACATGGCGTCTGCGCGCATAAACAGAAACACTTATTTGTCGGAATTTATTTTTAAATAAAGTGCAGGTTCATTTTTGTTTTACTTTTACTTTATATTTTGTATTAATTATTTTATTTATTTATTTATTTATTTATTTTTTGGTGGGTATTTCCAATTTTCTCCCCAATTAAGTCGTGGCCAATTCCTCCCCGTCGCCAGGGGGGCGCCCTCATTAAGGCTACCACTACCACTCAGCCGGGGGGGCCGAAGACTATCACGCGTTTCCTCCGAACCGCGTGACGTCAGCCGACCGCATCTTTTCGAACTGCTTGCTCACGCACCATTAGGGGCGGAGTA
>JAQQZT010000038.1:14046397-14066401 GCA_030068275.1 Clarias platycephalus | reverse complement strand
GCTCTCTCTGTGCCTCCGGCTGTGAGAGGAAAACAGCATCACCCGGGGTTCGAACCAGCGATCTCCGGATGATGGGGTGTATTAATTATTTTTATGCAATTATTATTTTTTGTGCTGTGGAACGAATAATTTGGGTTTCTATTATTTCTTATGGGAAAATTTGCTTTTGGTTTACGAGTGTTTTGAAATACGAGCCCGCTTCCGGAACGAATTATGCTCGCAATCCAAGGTTCCACTGTATCAAGAGCTTGAGTATCAAGATCTCTACATAATCCCCTTCTACACAAATGCACTTCTGCAGTCTTTCACTAGTGTTTGAATACAATCAAGGTACAAATACATGTATTTCTCAGAATGCCCGAGCCATGACTCTCTGCTTCATGTTTGAAACCCTGGCCTCCCAGGAACACCTCTAATGGCTCAAACATGGACAAACTGTTTGGAGCAATGTCAGTACTCTACACGGGATGTGGCACGAACTCCCATCTGCGTTCCCATAATGTGCAAGTGGAGTTTGTGAATGATTGTGTGTACAGTTCCCACACACAGGCGTGTCTCTTCATGGGACTGTTCATGGGAATGCCTGCAGTGGACTCTGAGCCACCTTGGTTTGAATTGTCATTCATGGACCTTCTTTAAAATGTTCGTGCCATTCAAATGTTTTACTGGAGCTAAGAGTCTCATCACGATACTGTGATTAAAGTCTTCTGTTAATGTCAGTTTTACACCTTCATTCATGAGAAATGTCATCACAAGTTCCAGTTTGGCTTGAATGCTCCTCATATATACATAGCCTTGTATGTATGTATAATTTACTAATATGTTATAATATAATACACTGTAAATCTCATACTATATGTTGTGCAGGACTCTGTATGTTGTCAGCTGATTTATTTCCAAGGACATTTCTTGAATTTGGAGGTCACTATGACACCACTGCACATCAATACGTTATCAATGGTTCTCAGGATTGCCTCCTCCACTGCAGTGATTGTTCTGCTGCTGCCAAACCATGAAAGAGCTCTTACACCAATTACCTGCCATTCATACAGACAGAAAAGCTTTTTTTTTTTAGAGAAAATAATGAAATACATATTAGTGATCTTTTTGTTGGACAAATAATGTTCGTATCACACAGATATGAATGTTTGGGGAGAAAATGCTTTCGGAGTGCATATTGACTGTCATAGAATGCTACAAAGACATCTTCAACCCTCCCCCATCCTCCCCCTTTTGCATCCGAATAGTCAGTCTCTCTCTCTCTCTCTCTCTCTTTTCTCTCTTCATTTTCTCTCCACCACCTCATCAGCCTGCATTGAACCTGCAGGCTGTCGGCGGCTAGGGCACAAGAGGCGGGATGGATAAATAAATAAGTGCATAAAGGAGGCATTGAGAAGGGGTCTTCCCAAACGGCTCTGAGACTTGTGGTAGCTGGCTGCACTGCAGAAAAGAGCAGCAAAAGGAGACAGAGTGGAGAAGTGAAGGTGAGGATAGGCGGGGAGAGGATGAGTGTGCTTTATAGAGACAGAAAACGAGGGCAGTGTGGTAACACAAGGGGGTGCTAAGATTTGGGTTACAGTGCGTATACAGTGATGCAGAAAGGACAGTAGCTACCACTGCAGCACAGCATTGACTAAATAAGAGAAGGGGAAAGGGATAAAGCACCCTCACCATGCAAGGCGTGCTTTCCTCAGGCATGCTGGATCCAGGACCAGGTGAGCCACAACTAGGCTCTACCACCTTCAACCTACTAGTTTCCCGGCACTACCTTCTGAGCTGAGAGGCCTTCATGTCTTGGGAGTGTGCAAGACAACAGGAGTTAAGGAGGAGGGAGAGAAAGGGAGAGGGAGGAGGCACCAGAGAAGGAGGAGGCCAGGGTGCTGTATTTTTGGATGAGGGAGCTCCTGAATTAAGAGCTGGTGAAATAAAGATGTAGTGTGAGCAGGAAGCAGAACAAGGAGCGTGCTGTGCTGCAGTGGCGAGGAGTGGAGTAAACGCCGGGTGAACACACACACACACACACACACACACACCCACTCGCATATTCAGCAAGACTCTGCCTGGACAGAGAGAACCCACCGTTGCCGCCGCAGGGCTTGGAAGGTATGGAACTCAATTGGAGTGCTTATGTGTGTATTGTGTTAGGGAGCAGTGGGAGAGGGGATTCAATTTGTCTTTATACAAGAGGGAAGGGGGAATCGAATTAGTCTTTATAAAGTTTACGGGTGCATGAGTTTTCAGTGAGTCAGAAGATGTGATTTGAGAAGCTGGGGGTGTGCTCTCAAAACTTGCACAAATAAGTTTTTGTATTTGTGTGTTTGCAGGAAAAGAACAGGAAAAGAACCTCGTGGGTTCTAATTGCTTTCAAGTGAATAGTTTTCTTTGAGGTGAACTGGCTTAGAACTTATTTAGATCTCTGTGAATGTGGTAACTTGCATATCTCTAGACGAGGTAGAGCTACAGTATGTATGGTGCACAGCACTGTTTTTAGGCACTTTTCCTTTTTCCCTTTAAAAGCACCTTTGAATTCTGTTTGAAAATGTGTGAGCTCTCCAAAGAAAATGCAGCCTGCTTTATTTTCCATGTCTGAAGAGACGTATTTAACACCAGAGTCTGGCAGCCTCCGAAAAAGAACCTCCTGGGATTTTTAAACAAGTAAACTAGATTAGAACACTTAGACAGTCCTTTGATAGCTTTGATATGATCATAATTGTGGATACCACAGTGGATGGATTATGGGGTACATAGAGTATGGGGTATCTTCTTCTCCTTACATGCTTTGGTTGGTTGGATGTCAGGCAAAATTTGATTGCTCATTTTCTTGGATTCACGTCATTCATTCCCACTGATAACTTACTGTGCACATTAGCCTAATTCATTAATTAAGCAAATGTATTGTTTTTTTTAGAGGGTGCAAATTGGACATTGCTGTAATAAACGTTGCCTCCTAGTGGTAGGAGATTGTCCTATCAGTGACATTGCTCAGGACGGAGACTGGTTAATTAATAAAAAAAAATTTCTTCCTTAATCACTGAGAGTGCTATACATATACTGTTTCAACTTCAGACAATATGTCTTGCTGATTAATACAACCTTTGGCTTAGATTTTATAAGGAAACGTCTCTTTAGATTTGAGATTGTGCCTGGCAGGTCTAGAGGATGTTATTGACAGAAAGGATCATTAAATTCTGGGACAAAGGAAGCTGTTGAATGCCCAAATCCAAACACCAACACACAAAGTTCTCTGCATTCCTTTATGCTCATGACCTCATCCTTTCCACGGCCCTCTTCCTATCCTCCCTCAGGGTAGCGTTTTGCCACAAAGATATAATCCTGAAGAACTGTGTCCTTCTCTTGGGATATCATCTGCACTGACTGGATGAGATAATTACGTTCTACAAGCTCACTACACCTGAGCTTGGATTATGGCTGTCTTCTGTTCATCTTGGACAATCTATTACCACCAAATCTGAGAACATTCATCTGTATTGATTACTCCACTAGAGCCTCTAAGGCAACAGATAACTCATTTGTCTGATGTGCTTTTCAGTATTTTATTATGGCTCGTCCAGACGTCTCTCTCGGGCAACGCTGTTCTTTTCATCTTCATTGTTCATTTGTAAATAAGGGACTGCTGGGAACATCACTGAAATTAAATGTTGCTGAAAATGATAATATGTGTAGAAAATCTAATGTATACTTATACTGCCTATACCGATAGACAATTTTGAACAACCTCTCACTGATATTGTAATTCTGAAGGTTAGGGAGCAGTGCGAGAGGGGAGGCTTAGCTCTTAAGTTTGTGTTGGGTTCTGTAGGCTACACTTTTCTCATCGTCACTCATATCCATGCCTGTGTACACAGCCTTTGGTGAGAGAGTGAATACTGAAGTGTACTTTAGTTTGACATGAGGCCTTTCTTTTCAGACAGTTCCCTAGGCTAAGAAGCCCCCAATGGAACAGGCCTTCTAATTAGGGTTACCTCTGATCCTCTGCCTGCAGCTGTCTCTACAGTCCAAGTTCAGAGAGCTGGTATTGTTAAGTTTGGATACTTAATAATAGATTTAGTAAAACTACAGCCATGTCAAACACTGAGTTTAGTCAATCGAAGTAGAAGTTTTTAATTATAGCAGCTTTCCTTCAGTGGGCATTGGGTGCAGGGATGGATTAAGGGGAGATTATTGTTATCATTATTCTGAGTTAGAGGGAAAGAGAGATTAGCTTGATCATTCAGCAAGCAGAAATCCAATATTCAGCATTTAACTAATAGATGAGAATCTATCTACAAGTAGTTGTAATATCAAGAGAAAATACTTGTAAGCAAGGATCTCTCACTAACTGAATTAAACAAATACTCTTTATAAGCTCTGCTTTCTTATTATGCTTAGCACAATCTGACAATATTTGCCATAACCTGCTTTGTAGATTTCCAGTCATATCTGAAGAAAGTTCTATTTTCTGCAGAAGTTCCACCATTTCTCAACTCACATTCTTATTTCTCTCCTCACCCCGTCTTTGCTTTTCATTTCGTTTCCTTTTCACCCTTCCTTTTGTAGATGCCCTCTCGCTGTGGAACAGCGGTGCGGATCTTCACCACCACTTTATTTGCAGCTGTGGTGCTCTTTGCCATTCTACTGGCCTACGTGACTGGCTACCAGTTCATCCATACTGAGCAGCACCACCTCTCCTTTGGCCTGTATGGCGCCATCCTGTCGCTACATCTGCTGCTGCAGAGCCTCTTTGCTTACTTGGAACACCGGCACATGCGAGCACCTTCACGGCCACAGCACTTGCGCTGCACTGTTGCCCTGTGCATCGCTGCTTACCAGGAGGACCCGGACTACCTCCGCAAATGCCTGCGCAGTGTACGCCGCATCTCCTTCCCCAGTCTAAAAGTGGTGCTTGTTGTAGATGGCAATCGGCCTGAGGATGCCTATATGATGGATATCTTCCGGGAAGTAATGGGGGGCACAGAGCAGACTGGATGCATGGTATGGAAGGGGAACTACCATAGCAATGGGGCAGGAGGTGCAGGTACAAGCTCAGTGAATATGGATGAGGCTATTCGTGTGGCCCGGATAGTGCGCAACTGCCGCTACTCCTGCATCATGCAAGAATGGGGTGGCAAAAGGGAAGTGATGTATACGGCTTTCAAAGCACTTGGGAACACTGTGGATTATGTGCAGGTGAGTGTTATGCTTATAGATGAGCTTTACCAAGAAAGTAGCTACTTTCAGGGCATATTTTTTATTTAACTTAAACTAAAATACAGTGCATCTTGAAAAATTTGAATGCCATGAAAAAGCTTTCCTAATTTAATTTTAAAAAAAAAGATAAACTTTCATATATTTTAGATTATTTGCATTTTAAATGAAATTTACTTTGTGAGAATCAGTTGAGTATTATCAAGAGGAAGATGAGATACACTGATCCAACAAAACAGACAAGCTTTTTTTTTTGTATTGTAAATCCTTTTTTGACTGATCTTAGGAAATACTCTAATATTTTTAGATACTCGATTATAATAAGTTGTACCTGTAATTATAAAAAAAACAAAAGGCTTGAAATATTTCACTTTACATGTAATGAATCTAGAATAAATGAGTTTCACTTTTAAAATTGAATCACAAACAAAAATTTTACCTTTCATAATTATAATTATTTTTTTTTAGATGCATTGTAATCAGAGACAGTGCTCAAAAAACAATCCCCTGTTAATTTCAGTGTTTTCAGTGGTTTCTTATTTTCCTCTCCCTTCAACGATCCTTTGATTAGAAGCACTATATGGAGTATATGTCATTTCAGTGTCTGGTCACCTGCACAACTGAGAACATCTGTGCGCTGTCAACAACCAACATCCTTGCATCTTTCCCTGCATTCTTTTGGGAATTATCACATTTTGCTTCGTCCAGCTCAATTTTTTTGTCAAAGAATGCTTTTTATATGTCTGTAGGTATGTGATTCGGACACAGTTCTGGATCCAGCCTGCACAATTGAGCTGTTGAAGGTTCTGGAGGAGGACCCAAAAGTGGGCGGAGTAGGGGGAGATGTACAGGTGAGAGAACTTTGTGAGAAGGCATTTCACCCTGTAACAAATCTCTGAACTCATGTTGTTATCTTTTAGTTCCCTGCTTACTGTATCATCCTAAAAAAAAAAAAAACCTTCTTGATTTGTTTCAGATCCTGAACAAATATGACTCCTGGATATCTTTCCTGAGCAGTGTCAGATACTGGATGGCCTTCAATGTGGAGCGTGCCTGTCAGTCGTACTTTGGCTGTGTTCAGTGTATAAGTGGGCCTCTGGGAATGTACCGCAACTCCCTACTCCAGCAGTTCTTGGAGCCCTGGTACCACCAGACCTTTCTGGGCAGCAAATGTAGCTTTGGTGATGACCGGCACCTTACCAATCGAGTCCTCAGCTTTGGCTACAAGACTAAGTTTACTGCACGCTCACAATGCCAGACTGAGACACCTACTCACTACCTCCGCTGGCTCAATCAGCAGACCCGCTGGAGCAAGTCGTACTTTCGGGAGTGGCTCTACAATGCTCTATGGTTCCACAAACACAGCCTCTGGATGACCTATGAGTCTGTGGTCACTGGATTCTTCCCCTTTTTCCTGGTGGCTACAGTGATCCACTTGTTCTACCGTGGACGACTGTGGAATATCCTGCTATTCCTCCTAACAGTTCAGCTGGTGGGAATGGTTAAGGCCACATATGCCTGTTTCCTAAGAGGCAGTCTGGTCATGATTTTTATGTCCCTATATTCTCTGCTGTACATGTCAAGCCTATTGCCAGCAAAGATCTTTGCCCTGTTGACTATCAATAAAGCAGGCTGGGGCACATCTGGGAGGAAGAAGATTGTGGTGAACTTAATTGGGGCAGTACCTGTAACTGTTTGGGCACTTCTTTTGCTTGGCGGAGTAGCTTACACCATTTACTGTGAGACTCAGGAACCATTTAGTGAAACTGAGAAGGTCCTGCTTATTAGCGGGGGCATCCTGTACGCCTGCTACTGGCTTATACTTCTGGTGCTTTACTTGGCTATAGTGGCCAAGCGCTGTAACAAGAGGGAGGAGCAGTACCACCTGCCCTATGCTGAGGCCTGAAATGCCTTACTAGTAATGCTGTATTAACTTTATATGACTGGCCTGAATCAGTCTTTTACCTCTCTGGTGCTAAGCCCATTGTCGTATTGGCAAATGATGTATACTCACTTCATTTGAAAGACTATGGAGCTTTTTACCACCAGTTGAGATACATTTTCTGGCCTTCCAAGAAGGCACAGTTGAGCTGTGCAGTATTTTTGCATCTTAAATAGAACTCATAGATCAGAGGAAATGTTCAATCATGGTGCTGAGCTCACACCACCGTACGCAAATAGAGTGGTGTGGGTGCTTGGACTCAAATACGAATCACACACTGTGGTGAAATGTGTACCGTTCCTGGGAAGAACCCCATAATTATACACTGCAAACATACACTGAAAATGAGCTGTCATGATTTTCATGAAATCTGATATTATTTGCCTTACATTGAACAGTGGTAAATGCAGTACTAATCAGTATCCTGTTGGGGTTTGTACTATACCAAAAGTATCTGTTGTTTCATTTTGTTTAAACTTATTTCTTAACATTTACTGCAAGATTCTTCAGGAAACATTCTTTTATGCTGTACTGGGAACAACCAAAGCATATTTTAAGGATTATTTGCTTAGAATTAATCTTACCCTTTTTTTTTTTTTTTTTTTATTTCACATTCGCTGTTACTTTAGATGCAGCTGCAAATTGCAACTAAACTCACCAGCCACATTCTCCTTACGCAGAAATGCATCAAGCTTGACAGTGCAACTTGAAACTTAAATGCAAAATAAAACAAGTTGCTTTTTGTTTACAATGTTAAGAGTAATAAAATGTTTTATTAACTAGAATACCTTTTATAGATTGTTAAATATTTCTTTATAGACAAACAAAATTAGAAAAAAATACTTGTTACTGCATATCAGTGTCATATTAACTATGTGATTTTTCATACTAACAACCTGCTAAACTTTATCGATACCCAAAAGTTATGTTTACCTGGAAGTCGGTAAATTAAATGTTTATTAGCACATGTAGAATTACAATATGTTCAAAACACAAGGCTGTGGTTTGGATTTATGTTTTGCCTAGAGCCTGTATGAACGCCAAAGCAGCAGACATAACGTGTTATAGAGTGTTTAATCACATTTACTGTCCCTTTCAGTGCCAGCTTGTGGGGTTACTGATTTATTACATAAGCACAATATACACCGGACTCTCTGACACCACAATCGGGCAGGAGGAATAATCTCCGGCAGTTTTTCTGGGTAGTGTGTGATGGCGTAAATTCATGAAATGGCCGTCGGCACAAAAGCTTCTCATCTAGACAACTTCCCGTATTGAGGCATTCTATGCACATATGAAGTTTTGTTGTAAAACCTGTAGAACAGAACTGATGTAAATAGCCACAACTTATTATATGTGTTTGAGGATAGTTTTCCAAATTACTGCTTTAAAGGAAAACTATAAGGAAGACCGTAATTAGGTTTATCAACAAAATGCAGCAGAAAAGACAAATCACTAGCCTGGATGCCCAGGACGAGCAGATTTTCTCTCAGCGTTCTGTTTTTAGTAATTTAAATGTAGTAGAGTCTATGCAGTAGATTTTAGTGAGCTGCTGATATAGATTTCACCAGCATTTCCCCTCCTCCGATTCTGTGGTATAACAACCACAGAATCGTCACTTGTAACATGATCTCCAGGACATCCCTAGTTAAAACAATCAAATAACTAAATAACTTGTCATACTCCAGTTAAATTATGTTTGCCACTTTTTTTTAAGCCTAGTTAATTAGGTTTAAGGGCAACCAAAGCATAGTACATGGCAAACACGTTAACCTTTGCCCAGTGAACTAGCTAATGACGTCATGTATAGTCTTAATGATATTTCTGACAAAAGATACACTGTTGAACAGACACTGACCAATAATGTGGATCATTAATTATATTTCACTAATTATTTCAAATATTTAAAATGTATTTAAATATTTAATTTTAAATATCTACTGTAAATGTCTAATATAAACCAGTATGTTGCTGTATTTTTATCAATATACATTGGCATTTTTGTGAATCCAGTAAAATGAGCACTACAAAATTGTTTTATGGTTAGAAAAAGTGTTAACTATTTAAGACCGTCATTGGTGTTTCGACACATTCACGTCAGAAACGCTCATGACAACAAACATAATTTCAATTTCTTTTCGTATTTGGTTGTAAATGCATAAGAACACCAGTCATTCTGTTTGAACTCATTTACTGTACATACAGTATATTGTGCAATTTGTTAAATATGTAAAACTGTTTTATGGAGAGAGAAAAAAAAAAAACAAAGACATTTTCTATCAATATTGCAACATTACGTTTATTTTTGCAGACCTTTATAACACCTGCAAACTGTTTTTATGAAAATAAACTTTTTCTCTGACTCAAATCTTTCTTTGTCCTAGAAAATGTACCTGCGCCACTTCTATTTTTTGCACTGATGAACCAACACATCAGACACCTCCAAATAGGATTTTGTCCTGGAAAAACTGCAAGCAGTCCACTTTAAATTTTTCTTATCTATCCAGACCTCACAGAAGAGTCTATTATTCCAAAAGCCTATTTGGAAAGATTTTAAGAGCACGCTTTCTAAGCCAGGTGTATTTCAAAATAGATCGTGAATGCCTGCCACTAAACCTTCTTGGGCACGTTAGTAATGATAGGTTTAGGACGCGTTTTAAAGATCAGCTTCTTTTTGATAATAGCAGATACAGTGTAGGAGGTAGGCTTCTCCTGGCCAGTTTCCATGGCTACCTCATCTTCCTGCGGGAGGCCAGAGTGCTTCATCAGAACAGCAAAGGGTTTCTCCAGTTTGACCTGTTTCCCATACAGAATGTGATGTCCCACAATCAGCACTGGTATTCCCTTTAACACAAACAAACGCAGAAAATTGGTACCTCACAGTGTAAATGGTTTAAATATCTATGAAAATGTAATTGTTTCACCACAAAACAGCTGATTAGACGTCTAACAGAAACATTCCATCCTGCCGTTCTACACTATGCACACATCAGCCATAAAATTTGACGTACTGACTGGTTAAGTTAATAATATCTATTATTTCCTTATATTGACACCTGTCAAAGGGCGGGATATACACTGAGGGAAAAAAAAAAATGCTTATTCAATTCTCATGTTAGCGGAATCACTGGTTTAGAGTTTGAGTCATGGAATATGCCTGTGCCATCAGGGCACAAAATCTCCATTGATGTGATAACAGTGACTGATGTGATTCAGTACATTCAGTTTATTAGCTGACCTCACTTTATTGCCCCATAACGTTGCTGAGGAATACGGTCAATCTGGACTCATACTGTACATTTCCAGTGGTCCAAAGTACAATCTTGTGCTCCAGAGCAAACTGAAGCCTTTTTTGTTTAAATTAGTTTCACTAACAAGTGGTTTCCTTATGGTTATACAACTATTTAGTCCCAATCCTGTGAATTCTCATTACATTGTGTGTATTGAAATGCTCTTACTTTTACTATTAAACATAGCTATAGTTTTTACTGTTGATTTTTACTACGCAACTGTAAACGTAAACCAGTGGTAAACCAGTGGTTAAGTTCATCTCCGTTCATGATTTGTTCCACACAACTGACAGTTCAGCACTATCCTTCAAGGTTTTGATAATATGTTGAGGGATTTTTAACCCAGTTCCAGTAACTTTAGATCTCCTTAGTTGTTTTCTTTGCTTGATGCAGCTCTTGATTGAAGTTGATGTGCTAAAAGCAAGGGAAAGCGCAAGCATAAGAACCTAAGAGAATTTAACATGAGCCACATTGTGATGGCTAAAAAGCTGGGTTAGAACAGCAGAGCTTCTGGGGTTTGCCTGGTATGCAGTGGTCAGTACCCCCCAAAAGCAGTCTAAATAAGGACAACCAAGGTTCATTAATCCACATGGGAAGCCTGTTTGGACCAATACTACAGAAGAGCTTCTGTAGCACTGTTTGCTGAAAAAGTTATTTCTGGTTATGTTAAGAAGGTGTCAGCTCTCACAATGCATCGCAGCTTGCTGTACATGGGCCGCACAGCCACAGACTGGTCAAGGTGCCCATGCTCTTGAAAACTCCGACAATTGGTATGTGAATGTCAGAACTGGACCTGAAAGCAATGGAAGAAAGTGGCCTAGTTTAATGGGTCATGATTTCTTTTACATTATGTGCATTATGCACCCTGATGCACTGCAGTGTTATTTAAAAAAGTTATTTAGGAATGGCTTGGGGAATATGAGAAAGAGTGGAAGGTCTGAAGGGAAGTAGGGCTGGTGGAAATACAGTAATGCATTATCCCTGCATATTTTAAAACAGCAATGGTATCCCTTTACTTCCTTTCATCCATCCATCTATGTAGCAACCTCTGTAGTCCAACTAGTGGAGACCAATGGTGATTTCCATTGTATTTGTTCACATTGTATGACCGTGGTAGGACCTCTGGGTCAACATTCACACATGCATTCATACACTACAGGCAAATTTGGAAACACCAAATCTGCATGTCTTTGGATGGCTGTGTAATGTGCACTGTTTAATTAATCGATTATTAAAATGATCATTAGTTGCAGCCCTAAACACATGCTACAAGTGCTCATACAATAGACAGCAATAGAAATCAACTGGTGAGATTCTCTGTGTTTCTTCATGCCTGATGGATTGTCCACAAATAAATTTAGTAGCAAAGCTTAATGCAAGGGATTTTCAATGCTGGAAATCCATTTAAATCCTGCAACTTCCTCATTATCATGGAGCATGCTGCTCATGGTTGCTTAGCAACAGCAGATGCCATGCCGCTTGGGAAAGAAGCATTTTTTCCCTTTTTTTTTTTAGATGCAACATGTGAATGGCCCCTTACAGTAGCTTTTACTTTACAATTATCTTGATATTAAAGTGTCTTCTTGTGTTGTTATTCAGGCATAAAATTACAATTTGCTTTTTTAGGTTGCTTCGGCCTGAAAAGCAAACAATAAAGATTTATGTCTTGTATTTAAACTTTTACTAAAACTATAAACTGTGTAATGCTAAAAGTTGAAGCTGTTTTGGTTCACAAGCAACAATTTGCAGGCAATTAAAGCACCATTAAAAAAAACTTTTTTACTTTTTACATTACTTTTGCACTAACCTGGGATATACTTTAAATCATTCTGACACTTGAATGCAGTGTTGGGGGACGTTACTTTTTAAAGTAACTAATTACATTACAAAATTATTTCATTGTCATTCAAAAGTAATCAGTTATATTCCAGCATTACTTTCTGATAAAAGTAACTAGTTAGAGTACTTTTCCATTGCAGATAATGAAAACTCCTTTGTGATTCCTCATGCATGATGTTTTAGTCAAGACCTTTATAATTATTCTACCATCATCACTCAGCGAAGTTTGGCCCATAATCTGTTAACTGCTAATACCCCTCTCACCTACGCGGTTTCGCACGGTTGGCCGTAAGTGCGGTTCATCATGATTCACTGCGAGTTTTGGCGCTGTGGTTAGGTTTCCACCTATCCGCACATTGCCCCTCGCATAGTCAAACCTTATTATTATTTAATGGTACAAATAAATGTAGTGTTTACCTCTTTGGTGTAGTGCAGGTCGCCCATAAGGTTTCCAGCCAATCCAGTGTTATGTCGTGACACCATCTCACCCTGTAACTCAACAAGCAGCCACTCACCAGGAGTCTCACCGCTTTTACTGAAACACACATGAATAATGGCTTACAAACCACACACAGGACAGTGAGTGCAGTTTACATCCTGCCTACTTTCACAACGGAGAACTTTCATTAATTTTCTATAACCCTATATTGTACAGGGTTGTGGGGAGGCCTGGAGACTATTCCAGGTTACTTTCCGCACGAGGCGGAGTTATATATTGGACGTGGTGCCAATCCAATGAACGGTACACACACACACACACACACACACTACAGGCAATTTGAGAACACCAATTAAGCTAATCTGCATGTTTTTGGACTGTGGGAGGAAACCGGAGAACCATGAGGAAACCCACGAAGCACAGGGAGAAAATGCAAACTCCATGCACACACGTCGAGGCGGGAATTGAACCCTCGACCCTGGATGTGCAACGCTACAGAACTACTAAACCACTGTGCATTTTATAATTTATTTACCACAACAACAAAATAAGCTCAATAAGGCAAAAAAAATGAATTCAAATCAACATGAAAGAAGAAGGTCAAACACTTAATCTAAGATAGATAGCAGAGCCTACATTATCTATCTATCCAATTAAACACCATGTCACATCTGACAATCCCAACACTATTTAACTCTACATGGTGTATTAAAACAATTGTCTCTTCTTCATTTGTACTGTACATCCATATATTTTTTACCAACCGTTTAAAACTTGTTTAGGACATACCTTGAGATGACTATTTGAACCATGTTAAAATTTATTTTATTGGATCACGACAGGAACTATAACACACACTATTCTGCCCCTGTGTGTGTGTGTGTGTGTGTGTGTGTGTTTGTGTCTGCGTGACTTGCAGTCCAAACAGCTGGATTTAAACTCCTAAACACATCGGTCCAAATAAAGACTGAAGCTTTTCTCCCTTGGTAAGTCCCTTCCCGTTTATTAAGGAGCCGAAATGTCCCAACAAACACTCCACAAAGCTAAAATGAACCACGCCGCGTGAATGTTGTCAGTGTAAACTGTTCTCGCTCAGATTTCCCGCCAGCTCGAACGTTTGCTCGGACCTTTTCTTCCGCGAGTCTTCGTTTACTTTCAAAATAAAAGCCAACAGTAAACACTTTTCACCAGGAGAGGGCATCAGTCAAACATCTAGCAGTCAGTGGCATGCAGCTGCGTTCCATTCTACAGTGTATTTCAAATTGTGCTAGCTACTGCTACTCCCTGTACAGGGAATGTCGATTAGGAATCTTCCCTCACACACAATTCCACTGATCGACACATCCTGCAACGTCACCAGCGCAGACGTCACTTTACTTTACTCCGTGCGTTACCATGGTAACATAAGTACCCAAGACACCTGTTCCTGCTACTGTGGAAACTTCTCTCTACGGACAGTAAAAATGATACCATTATAAAAACGTATACTATTAAAATGTGTATAACTCGTAAAAATATTATTATATTATAGTACATATACGTTCTTATTATGACGTTTTTGTACAGTTTAATAGCCTGTGTAATAGCAAAGACATACGTGTTGATTAAATTAAATTTAGAATTATTGCATCATAGTAATATTATGTCGTCCTCTATAATAATGATACCAGATACATAAATCCCTTTTCAAACTAAATTTTTTTTCGTGCCCCAACGAGGCACAGTGACTGATGGGAGATCTCCGGTCTCATATCCACTTTCGGAGAATTGAAGACCCATTGTTCACTTGTTTCCTACACTGTTCACAGTTCCCTATGAAATGAGTAGTTTTGCTTCCTGCTTCCACATTTACCATGGCTGAATACCCTGTGCAGTATAGTTCTCAGGGAACGTCAGGCTAATTGATTCCTTCAACTGTGTTTGCATGTTCTCCCTTGCTGGGTTTCCTCTGGGTACCTTGGTTTCCTTTCACAGTCCGAATATATGCAGATATTGATTGGCATTCCCAAATTGCCTGCTGTGTGTCCTGTGATTGATTGGCACCCTGTTCGGGTCTCCTGGTCTCCCAGTCTCCTGGTATAGGCTCCAGGCCTCCCACAACCCTGTACAAGCAGTATAGAAGATGAATGAATGAATATAATAAAATATCTGGGGTAACTAATATACTGTATATACTATATATACTAATTAGGTTTAATATATATAAATATAAACATGTATGGCGACATTGTGACTTAGTGACACTGTGACCTCGCACCTTCAGGGTCTGGGTTCAATTCCTGCCTCAGGTTTGTGTGCATGGAGTTTCCTTTTTCTCCCCATGCTTGGTGGATTTCCTCCCATAGTCTTAAAACAATAACGGTGTTCCCAAATTGTATGTAATTTGTGTGAATGTTGACCGGAGTGCCTACCATGGTTGTAAAATTGTAATGAATACAATGGTAACCATAGGTGGACCACAAAGGCTGGATGAATGGATGTGCTGTTTATATAAAAATAACTAATTAAAAATGTAAAGTAAAAATACTACAAATTAACCTGCACCTTTGAAAAGAATCCTGACAGAGCTGTGTTTTCGTTAGTGTGCATGTGTGTGTGTGTATGTTTGTGCATGCACATGTTTGTGTGTGTGAAGCTGAAGTAAGATGAGAGAGGAGAAGAGGAAGGAAACACTTCTCTGTCAGGAAAATTCTTTTAAAAGAACCGTCTCTAATGACACTCGTGCATACACACACATCTACGGACTCACTGCTCAGAGAGTCAGAGACTCTGGAAACTTGATCTTTAACAAGGAACCTCTCTAAGAACACATTTGCTTCTGCTTTATGCAGGAGCACACATATGTGGTCACAATGTTATAGTAAACAGTACACACGATTATGCCATTACGAGCGAGAATAACCATTGGCTCAGTTCACGTGACACCCGGCAGACAAGGCGCATGCATACAACTCGGATATAATGTATGTTTTAATTTTGCTCGTCTTGCAAAACGCTCTCAGACTAGTTACTGGCAATCCAAGGTTCCACAGTATATCTACATATGATATATTTAGTATTAATATATATTAGTTTTTGTTACCTAAAGTGTGAATACATTTTTGGCTGACTCTGTTCAGTATTATATATTGTATATATTCATGTACATAGGCAGTGTATATATTGTGTATATTGATGGCGCTGTAGGTGGCTGCCGTCGCGACTCTGGTCGCAAAAAGCATTTCACTGCATTTTCATACTATGACTGTGTATGTGACAAATAAACTTTGAATTTGATTTATAAGTTTATTTTCAAATAATAAAATCAGTAACCAAATAGTGAATAAAATTAACAAAGGAATTTATTATTATTATTATTATTATTATTATTATTATTGTTGTTAACGTAAAGGGGTTATACCAAATGTAGGTAAACTAACACGTAAAACCACTTTATTGCATGTTTATAGACGTACTATAAATCCTAAAATGTCTTCTTTTTAAAATCTATAATATTTCATTTGGTTGACGAATCAGACCCGATTAATTAATGATTTCCGGTTGCGGTGTGTTTATGCGCATGCGCAGTGAGGAAGACGCGGAAGATGACTTGTCAGTGTTGTTGTGGAAAGCTGACAGGCACGTGAGCTGTGCGACGTCGAGTAGAGATAGTAGCAGACATGGCGGCTACAACTCCTCCCAAGGTAATGAAGACACTGGACTTTTTAATGTCAGCTCTCCATTAAATACAGTAAACTGTATGCGTTTTGTCAGGGCGCGCTGCTGGGTATTTGGCTCGGTGTCGGTGCGGCCGCTCGAACATTTGGCAAAAAGGAAAAGTTAATACAGTGCTCTGACCGACTACTGTTTTTAGCTTATAGTTGTTAGCCAGTTAGCTCTGGCGCCTCATAGAGTTACAGTTGTTTAGCTAATTTTGCTAGCTGCTCTGCCAGGAATGCCACGAAGGCACATCGGTCATGTGTCCATAAAACTACATTAGCATTATTAGCTTTACACAAGTGCCGCAGGTAACCACTGCGATAATGGTCCCGTCAAATTATACACATCTTGATAAGGCTTACTGTAAAAATACTTCCCGGTTTAAAAGGTTAACTAGCTAACTAAGTTAGCCAGTTAGCCTGCTTTCTGAGTTGTAACGTTAGTAAGTTACCACGCTAGCGGAAAAACTTGCCCATGATACGATGTATTCATTTTTTATTCCCCATAAATGTGAGTTAATTAACTGACAACTTCTTAAATACAGTACAGACTTGTTAAGTTTATTAAGTTTGTTAGCAGTAGCGTCTGGCTGCTAGGTGCAAGGGCCAGAAGTTTCGCAACTCTTTGACAGATGAGCTATCTTAACACCGAGATGGCTTACACTTGTTCAGAAATGTGCTCAAACATGTTGACACGATGTTGCTGATTTACAATTTAATGTATTTTTCTGTCCTGGTTGAATGATAGCAGGTTGCTTTTTATAATGTGCTGTCAAAAAGCTTTTCTTGTGAAGGAGTTAGTGTAAGTGTATAGTTAATGCAGATCATATACATGCATTATTTCTACTGGGAACTAATAGTCATGGATCACTAAATCAGCACACATGTATTAGAAGCATAAATATCTACTGCACACTTTGCACTCAACTAAAAGGAGCAATTTGGTATTTACCCATGGGTGTCTCTGCGAACATTAAGCTTTAAATCTATAGGCATGTCTATCTAGATGGAATGTTGCAGTACAACAGGAATGAAGAACAAAAGAACACTGTCATATTGTGTGTTGATGTTTGCAGGTAATATTTGAACATGAAGGGGTTTTTATCCATTTGAACACAGAAGAATCAGGGGATCATGATTCACTAATATCAGGATTCCTCCGGATTGTTGATAAGGTATGAACGCCCTTTCTTAATGATAAGAAACTTAATTAATTCTGTTTAAACAGGTATTGCTTCTTTGTAATTAAGAAATAACATGGGAGGGAGAGTGCTCTAAAGCCGGATATAACATAGCTGTGATGCGGTGGTTGGCATGAGGGTGGACGGATTGAGGGTTGAAGACATTACAGCTGTGCTATTTCCAGTAGTACAGCTGTCCCTCTTGTGTGATATTGCTTTTATACAATAGTTCTGTGAACACCATTTATTATCAACAGATTGTGATTTTTATTTTGTTTAAAATTTCACCAGTATTTACCCACGCTATATGCTAACATGTCCTTCTGCGACTGGTAAAGGTAACTAACTGTGACTGGAGGAGTTAGGGTAATTAACAAGGGTGAAAGTAGTTTTAAATTCATACAGTTACTAGATGAGGAGAATAAAACATGTAGGTGGTATACAGTCCTGTAAATCGCACAAGTTTCCATTTTTTTCACTTTAGAATAACAGCTTTGTTAACTTAAGTTCCGGAGTTAAAATCCCCAATAGAGTTAAATGGACAGCTAGTGCGCTAGGAAGTACAATCCTTTGTTACACAACAAGCAGGGCCATTAATCTGAGTTGGAGAGCGATTTTGAATTCAGCCTTGTGTTAGAAGCTAGTTAGAGTGATAGCCATAAATAAAAGAACACTGATATTTCAGAAGCAATTCGGAATGACTTAGAGTTAATAAATGAGTCAAATGGTTTAGTTTTTTTTTTTAATGATATAACGTTGTCAGATGTGTTTTTTCTGAAAGTGCTTCTCTGACTGGTTTTGAATGTTGCATTCAAGCAGGCAGCTGCACTCTCCTCAGTATGGCACACAGTACTGACCCACTTTCACCCATGTTCGTGACCGACATTTAGTGTAATTAACAATTGTAACACCTGGTACATGAACTGATGGATATAGTTAAATGTCCCAGTGTCATCATCACCCCTGGTGGAATGCTCCCGTCCAATTAGATTACTTGGTCGGAACTAGCTGTTGTATAATATGTCAAATGCCATGTATTGATTTCAGAGGCAGTACATTTACAAATTGTAAAAATATATATGTACTACTATAAGAAATAAGTGTCTCATGAACAATCTGAAATAATAAATATACTTGCATTTTGCTTTTTAGGATGGTGAAACCTTTGTGGAATATAAGCCTTCGGAGGATACAGAGGCTCTTTCAAATATGCTTTGTGCCTGCAAGGTTAGCTTTTTTTGTTGATTTATTGTAGTACATTACAGACAGGTTACAAATGAAAGAAACAAACTGGTGGCTTGGTAATATGGTGGAGACATGGATTAACTCTGCTTGTTGCCTTAGAGGGAATGATCATTGCAAATCAATACAGTGGGACCTTGGATTACGAGCATAATTCCTTCCGGAAGCGGGCTCGTAAACCAAATGTAATTTTCCCATAAGAAATAATGGAAACTTAAATTATTCGTTCCACAGCCCAAAAAAATCAATACATTAAAATAATTAATACAAAATATAAAGTAAAAATAAAACAAATTAACCTGTACTTTACCTTTAAAAAAAAAAGTACAAATAAATCCCAAGGGATAAGTGTTTCCGTTTGTGCGCGCTGGCGCTGTGTGTGTGTGTAATGATGAGATGGACAAACTGGTCGATGCATGCCCGTTCTTTTATTTGCTGCATTGTCAGGCTATAGTACAAACTTTCGGGAGGATCCTGCACTTAAACCCAACTAAAAAAACTACTGAAGAGAAAACAAAACTCAGGCTTTATAGCCTAGCTTACATCTCACATTCGCGTTCACACACACCGGACTGCATTACCCACAATGCATCTCCCGCACTGGAGTACACTTCCCTAACAGCTGTCATAATTCAAACCTCTCGCTCCCGCAACACTGTTTTGTCGGTATTATTAGCAAGGAACATCGCTAATGACACTCTTGTGAGCACATAATAACGGAATCACTGCTGTAAAGTAAAACAAACAAACAAACAAATGAACCTGCTCTTTACCTTTGAAAAGAATCGCAACAGAGCAGAGTTTCTGTGTAGACCAGAGAGTGTTTGTGTGCTTCACTCTCTCTCTCACACACACACACTAAAGACCAGAGAGGGTGTGAACCGACACAGTGTCAAATTACGTGCGCACACACACACACATAAGCTCACACAGGCTGAAACAGAGAAGGAGAAAATGTATCCTTAACCTCTGAGAATTTCTTTTGCTTTACATGCGCGCTGTACACACGTGTGTTATAAGAAATAGTACACGCGCGCTGTACACACGCGCTTACAAACACTAAATAAAATGTTTTACGTACACTCACGTGGTCACAGTGTTATAGTAAACAGTACACGCGTGCACGGATGTTGATTATACCAGTAAGAGACGCACACTAAGACCCAGC
>JAQQZT010000038.1:13953593-13964635 GCA_030068275.1 Clarias platycephalus | reverse complement strand
AGTTTAATTTAAAAACTAAACATTTAATGTTTATGACACTTACATCCAATTTGCATAATAATTTGGAACACGGTGTAAAGTACTACTTGGAAAAAAAAACACTTTAAATGCCTTATCCATCCGTGGCAACCATCAACAGATATTTCCTACAGCAATTATTACATCCATGAGGGATACCTGATCATACCTTCCGTTTCCTTTATGTGGCTGAGAAATGGCGAAGTTGGTTGAAGTTTTGGGGAATTGCTTAATTTACAGTACAATTGTAAAATGTAATTCAGTCATATACCCTTAGAGAATGTCAAATCTTACCTGATGGTTTGCTGAAATTTTTATGATGATAGGTTATCAGAGTTTCAAGTTAATGTGGTGTGTCTCTTCTAAGGGGAGAGTATGTGCTGTGGGAGATGGGAAGATTGGGTATGTGTGCTGTTCTGCAGTCATACTAAGAAAATTGAATAGTAAAGTTTGCTAAGATGTTAAACTCTGCCTGGACTCCATTTTTTTTTTTTACATATTTGGTGATGAGATAAACAATGCATTCAGCTAACTAATAATAGTAGGGGTTAGCTAAAGTGAAACAAACTCCGTATGGATGGATAAAATAGCGAAATGGCGATATTTGGAACTGTTGGGGAATTGTGTGAAGAAAATGGTGACTTCCCGGAATATACGGCATGTCTGGAGCATTTCTTTGCCATGAATAAGATCACAAAGGAAGCCAAGAAACGACTCTGTCTTGTTAAGTGTATGTGGAGCAAGGACTTATAAAGGAGGAAGGAATTCATGAGGAACTTAGCGACGCCACGGAAGCCAGGAGAGTTGGCTTACAGAGATTTACTCTATCTGGTCCAGAACCACCATAGGCCAAAGCCATCAGTTATTGTGCAGTATTTCAAATTCCACAGCCATTTTCATAAGTCTGGTGACCCTATTGACAAGTTTGTGGCCAAAATACGCCAGTTGTCAGAGCATTGCAAGTTTGGGACTGTACTGGAGGACATGCGTGATCACCTCGTTTGCGGCATTAATGATGATGTAATTCAGCATAGGCTGCTGGAGGAAGCAACGCTTTCATTCACAAAGGCAATGGAGATTTCACAAGGTATGAAGTCGGCTGCATTACATGCCAAAGACATTCAGAATAGCAGTGCGCAGAGTAATGTGTTTTATGCAACTAAGGCTATGAAAGGGAAAACAGTAGAATGGTACAGATGTGGTGGAGCTCATTTAGCAAATTCCTGTAAATTCAAAGATACAGAGTGTCATAAGTGTGGCAAGAAGGGAAATTTGGGAAGGAATGCAGGAGTAACAAACCAAAAGTGAAAAGCCATAAGGATGGGGGAAAACCTCACTTAAAGACATACTGTAGGGGAACTGAACAAGGTGAGACCTGTTCCTACTGTATTTAATGTTTAACTTGTGTGAAACTCGTTCAGACCCTCTTTATGCAACAATTCAAGTTAATGGAGAAAGTCTTAAGATGGAGATAGACATGGGAGCTTCAGCGCCAATCATCAGTGAGGAGACTTATAGAAAGTTATGAGTAATAATCAGACACTGGCATTATGCAAATCTTCTGTTAAGCTGAGAACCTATACTGGTGAGGTTATTCCAGTAACAGGGTCTGTGACAGTGAACATTGCCTATTGTAGTCAGACAGCTAAAGCTTGCTTGCTCGTTGTCACAGAAAGAGGCCTGAGTCTGCTGGGGAGGGATTGGCCCAGTAAAATTCAGTTAAACCAGGGTGAAATTAGGCGCATAGAAGGGTTTTGATCGCAGAGGATGTGATCGCTAGGTACCCAGACATGTTTAAGGATGAGCTGGGCACCCTGAGGGGCACCACAGTGAAACTTTGTGTGGAGCCCAATTATACACCTTGTTTCTTTAAACCCAAATCTGTCCCGTACACAGTGAAGCATAAAGTGGAACAAGAACATGAGAGGCTTCAACAGCTTGGGATTATTGAGTTGATTCAGTTTTCTAATTGGTCCGCCCCAATTGTGCCCGTGCTGAAGGATGATGGCACGGTCCATATTTGTGGAGACTACAAGCTAACAATAAGACTGCAAATAGACATTCCCTGTCCCATAAGTGGAGGACTTGTTCTCAATGTTGGCTAGAGGCAAAACTTACACTAAGCTTGACATGAGTCATGCTTATCAACAATTGCTGCTGGACGAGGAGTCAAAGGAGTATGTCCTGATCAGCAGTCACAAAGGGCTATTTAAATACAACAGGCTGTTGTTTGGGATGGGGTCTAGCCTGACTATTTTACAAAGGACAATGGAACACCTGTTGCAAGGATGTCGGAGGCAGGATTACGGCTAAAAAACGCAAATGTACATTCCAGGCAGAGAGTGCAACCTATCTGGGACATCAAATATCAGCCCAAGGCCTCTGTCCTGTGCCAGAAAAAGTCAGGGTCATTATCGTGTGATCAATTAGAGTACCCCTAATCACTTGGTCATTGTCTCTGCAATATGCCAATGTGCCAAAAGGCTTGTAGTTTTGCTGCCAGGTGTGTGAGTAAAGAAAATAATAAATACATTTTGAAAGATATTGCCATTGAACCCATTTTTTGTCAAGCAATGATAAATCATTTTAGTCCACATAAAATGCTGTTGTTTTAATTAAATTCAGTATTCAAAATGCCTGTTGGTAATTATAAATAATGAAAACCATGTAAAGGTTACTACATCATTGGTGGACATATAAATGGATTCCATTATGATGAATTTCATTTTTTTTTACATAAAATATGAAAGCTTGTCACAGAAGAAGAAAAGGACGAAGAGAAGTTATATACCATGCCAATTTAGTGTGATATCAGCATTTGTTACATGAAACAGGGAAAGCAAAAATATCAGAAATATGTTTGTATTATTATCATGTCTATAATAATAGACATAAATATTTTGCGTCTAAAAATTACCAGAAGACAAATAACACAAATAGAATACAGGAAATGTATAGAGGTTAAGTTGAGCTTTATTTATTAATTTATGTTTCATGTTTTGTTTACATGTTAAAGCTAGTTACAAATAGGAAACACAGGGTTATTACAGATATTATAGGGTATATAAGTTTTTTAAGAATACAGATATAGTGCATATAATATCCAGCCAGGTTTTGCTTTACCAAATTACTCTCCACCTAATTTGAATAGTTGGTAACTTGCATAATTTTACTCATAGTTCATAAAGAGTAAATATTGCGTTCTACTCAATATGTATAAAAAGATACCAGACACCTGGCCATCTCACCAGTATGTGGGCCACGAACATATTTTGCCACATAGTTGTAACTATACAATTTCTATAAAGTGTTTTTTATGCTATAGCATTAAAGAGGACAACCCAAATATATAATCCATACTTCCCATATTTCATGAAGAGTAAATATTGCTTTCTAATCAATCAATTCTAACAACACAAATATCTTTTTATGTGATGAATTGGAAACCCAACTGCATGCCAGACCTTCTAGCTCAACATCAGTGTCTGGCCTTACTAATGCTCCTGTAGCTGAACGGGCAAAAGGTTACACAGCCACACTCCAGAATCTAGTAGAAAGCTTTCCCGGAACAGTGGAGGCTGTTACAACAAAGGGGAACCGACTACACAATCATCACTCTTTGGAATGGAACATTCATCAAACACACAAATAGGTGATGGTCAGATGGCTACATAGTTTTGTCCATATATAGTAATATGATTGTATCTTATATTTTACCTTTATAGAAGAACATGAGTTATATATGTATTCCTTCCATTACTCTTATAACAATGATAAGTAAATGGCTATGAAACAACATTCATATCGTACTTGACTGCAGCTGAAGTGGAGTTTAGGTTCTCTGGCCTATAGTGGTCTCTCTTGTGTCTCCTGATTTACTATTTCTGCGACAGAACACTTGCTTCAGCCGGGCCATATAGAATAAAGGCCCAATGCAGACTCCAAAATTGGGGAGAACACAGAACATTACCATGAAAATACATAGAAGGTAATTTGTGCTTTTATCAGCAAGTATTTTGATTATTAGAATAAATGGTGCTAGAGCCAGCATTGGCAAATAGATTATAGTCGAGGGCACCAATATTGCTACAACATACTTCAGAGCTCGCTTCTTTACAACTGAATTATTTTGGTCCCCTTCACCTGGTCCCTTTTTACATAACACACACACAATCCCGAACAGGCAACTCACCATGATAAAAAACATGACATTAATAATGATGGATATGACCAGAGCCATATTTGAGAGGGTGTAGACAAAGATGACTCCTGACATAATACATGTGAGAAACCAGATGATAGCAGAACATGCAGCACGATACTCCCACTTCCCCAGATTTATAAAGAGCACAGGGTGTGCCACAGCCACATAACGTTCCAAGCACATACTGGTCAGCAGGAGTGGGCAGCCAAAGTAACTGAGGTTTGCAAAGGCATTTGAAATGCTTAAGAGAAGACCTGAGCGGGCATTAGCAGTTGTAATACCGATCCCCAGTGGCAGACTGAGGCAATATAGCACACCAAGTAGGGCAAAGTTGAGACCTAAAACCTCAGACGGTGACAGAGCCTTTCTGTTCTTTACCAACAGCCACAGCAGTAATGCGTTTGCTGGGAGGGCCAATATAAGCACAACTGCCTGGATAGGTGCCAGCAAACGGGTCAGTCCAATTTCACCACAATTAGCTAGAAGATCAGCCAGAGTGGTCAGATTCCTCAAGTTATTCAAGGAATATTGGGAAAGAAATATGGTTGTTGCATTGCTTCCATTTGCTGTCGTATATTCCATGATGAGTGTTCTGGATAAAGAGAGCAGATTTTAATTATTATGTATTAATGCAGAGCATCTTCATTGGTATTAACAGCTGTTGTGCTAAAACACAACAAATTCTGTTTACTCACTTGAGAGAATGTGTAAACAGGTAAAAAAAAAAATTAAAAAAATTTAAAGAACCAATACTTACTCATAGAAGTAATTTATACTGACCTTTTGTTGCAGTGTAAAAACTGTCTGCTCCCCTTGTGTCTCCTTCTGTTTTTATTTCATGCATAGAGTTTAATCTCTCTGTGTTACATAGTCTCATTATAAGATATTTTGAATATTGGCAATGGATGACTGAACAAACTTACCTAGCAAATATAATCCACAAATTCTACATACATTAAAATGCACCTCCCAATTTTTATATTAGTTAGCTCTGGAGCCTTCCATGACATATATTTAAGCATTATAAAAAAACTAATACTTTTGGATCAGCTTTAACTAATACAGGAAATATGGTAAGCGCCAAAATAAACAGCACTAAAACTTGTGCATCATGAACATGCTGTTGTGTGCAGGTTGGATGGTCCACCGTGGCAACCCTTGATGGGAACAGCCAAAAGGCCAACAGCAACAATTGTGACACTCAAATAATGAGTATGGTGGCATAGTGGTTTTAGTTGTGGCCTTGAACCGGCAATGTCGAGGGTTTGATTACCACCTCGGATCTTTGTGCATGGAGTTTTCATGTTCTCCCTGTGCTTGGTGGGTTTCCTCTGTGTACTCTGGTCCAGTGGTCTGGTAGTTCCTCTCCTGCTTTGCACCAACGTCCACTATCAGCTCCTTTGTCTTGCTGATGTTCTGGAGGAGGTTGTTCCTTTGGCACCAGTTCTCCAGATTCCTTATCTCCTCCAGGTAGGCCATCTCTTCGTTGTCAGAGATTAGGCCCACCACGACGGTGTTGTCAGCAAACTTGATGATTGTGGGGGAGTGGTAGTGGCCACGCAGTCATAGGTGTACAATGAGTACAGCAGAGCGGGGGACTCCAGTCCTGAGGGTGAGGGAGGCTGAGACATGTTTGCCTATTCTTACTGCCTGTCGTCTGCCAGTTACAAAACTGGAGATACACTTGCACAGAGATGGGCTTAGTCCCAGGTGCTCCAGCTTAGTGGTAAGTGTGGAATGAATTATAGTGTTAATTGCTGAACTGTAGTCGACAAAGTAGTTATTTTACTATAACCCTTCTTTCTAGTGTCCAGGTGAGTGAGTGATGTGTGAAAGAGGTGTGAGATGGCATCATCTGTTGACCAGTTTGAACGGTATGCAAACTGTAGTGAATCTAAGTGTGTTGGGGAGTGAAGAGATGATGAAGTCTCTGACCAGCCGCTTAAAGCACTTCACCACTCCTGAAGTCAGGGCTACAGGGTGGTAGTCATTGGGGAAAGCAGGATGGGGTTTCTTCTAAACAGGAACAATTATGGACTCTTAGACGCATGTGGGGATTATTGATTGGGTTAAGAAGAGGTTAACAGAGCATGAACACATGTGCCAGCTGGTCTGCTCAGGCTCTGAGGACTCGACCTGGAATGTCATCTGTTCCTCCTGCTTTTCTGGTATTCACCTGGCCCTTGAAACATCATGCTCGGAGACGATGAATACATTTGCAGTGTGGCCATTGTCTTCCCGTCTGCAGCTGTTAGCGCTGCTAGCATTGTTAGCTTTGCTAGGGCTATTAGCATTGTTAGCTGCAGCCTTTAAGTGAGTGTAGAAGGTTTTTCATGCATAAATGATAGCTACTTCATTAAATGTACATATAGCCAAGGTTGTCTTCATCAGTATTGACTGCAAGTCATCCGATATTTATGTTTTGTCTAGGCTTTTTTTAAGATTCTCCATTTTGAAGTAAATTATTATTATTATTATTATTATTATTATTATTATTAAATTATAATTTTGAAGTAATAAGATGAAGACTAGGTTAATTCCCATTCCCAAACTGTCTGTAGTGTTTGTGTGTGTGTGTGTGTGTGTGTGTGTGTGTGTGTCTGTATGTGTGTATGTGTGTATTTGCATTGCCAGGTGTACCCTGCACATTGCCTAAAGGTACCTGGGATAGGCTCCAGGCCCATGTGACTCTGTACAGAATATGTAGTATAGAAGATTAATTAATTAATTAATTAATTAATTAATAGTATTTGGTATCCTATTTTATCATACCAACTAATTACACTGCTAAAGGATGATGGCTTTGGCTTGACTGCTGACAATAATGCTATATGTATAATTTAAAGTAACATTAGTAAATGATAGCTACTTCATTAAATGTACACATTGCCAAGGTCTTCTTCATCAGCATTTACTGCAAGTCATCCAATATTTATGTTTTGTCTAGGCTTTTTGAGCAGAGATGAAAATGTTTTGTACTAAAGTGTGGATAATAATTCTTTAGAAATTGTTAACACTGAACGTATAGAATCAATCAATGATTCAACAATTGAATAGTTCCAATGTTCCGATGTTCCAAAATTCCACATTAAACCAATCCCTAACTTCAAAATAAGAAGAGTTTGTCACATAGTAGCCTCAGAAACTGTAACTATAATGTTACCTTTATGCATCACATTCACTCATCATCTATAGTGCTTAATGATGTAGACTTAGGAGACTTAGGGCATAAGGCGGAGTAGACCCTGGAAAGGGCACCAATCCATCGCAGGGCACACATATGCACACACACTCACTACGGCAATTTTTGGGAATGCCAGTTAGCCTAATCTGCATGTCTTTGAACTATGGGGGGAAACCCACCAAGCACAGGGAAAAAATACAAACTCCATGCACACATGAGGTGGGAAGCGAACTTGGCCGGGAATCGAGCCCGAACCCTGGAGGTGCAAGGTGAAAGTGCTTCACCACCATGCTGCCTGTCTATATGCATCAATGCTCACACATTTTAACTTTTTTTTTTTTTTTCAAGTTAACATAGATGTCAGATGTCCCCCACAGTGTGTCTGTTCATGCTCAAGCTGAAAACAGAACTGAAATTTACTTTCATTTTCTGCTGATAGCCCATCAATGTTTGGAATATGGTGCATTCTCAGACACTTTTCTACTCACCAAAATTATAAACTGTGTCAGAGTTGCCTTGTCAGCACAAACACAAGACATTCTTTAAGTGTTAAGATTATCATTTAATGCAGTATTTGCTTGAATTCTATGTTGAAAAATGAAAGGTCTAAATTATTGGGAAAAAATACACTTGCTTTGGCCTCCACTATGTGGTTAAGGTCACTATTCAAAATCTATACACATACTAAAGCAACACAGACACTAAACCTAAAGCCTAAACACAAATGCCAACAACAGTAGTTCTTTTATTATTCTAATATGGGAACAATACAAGTTCATATCTATACATTTTACACTTCATTTATGCATATTTTTTGCATTACAATGAACTGATATACTATTGGAGCTACAGTATATTCACACCTCATGTCTGTAATATCTGGCTATGGATCAACTGTAAGTGTAAAGCAGTTAAACATATAATATGTGGACATTAACCAATTTGCTGACATGCACAAAATAATTAAAAGGTAGTAATCATTAATGTGGTGTCATCTTCGAAATTCTAATAAAATAACAAGATGCAACTGGTTATAAATCAATATAAAATCAAACTTGACTGAATTAAACTGTAGTCTGTCACATCGTGGAGTGTAGAATTTAATTTCACTGGTCTGTAGTTGTCACTCTTGTGTCTCTTGATCTGTCCTCCATGCCACAGAGCATTTTCCTTAGCCGGGTCTTGTAGAACATGGGCCCAATGCAGACTCCAAAACTGGGGATTACACTAAACAATTCCAGAAAGTTACAGAGAAGGACATTTGTGCCATTCTTAGCAAGTATTTGGATTACTGTCAGAAAAGGGGCCAGACCCAACAGTGGCAAATAAGTTATAGTTGAGGGAACCAGCACTGCTTGAACATTTTTTAGAGCTCGCCTCTTTACAAATGAATTATTTTGGTCCCCATCGCCTGGGCCCTTTTTACGCAGAACCCAGACAATGCCCAACAGACAGGCCACCATGACACAAAACAGCACATTAATATTGATGGAAAAAATCATAGCGGTGTCAGAGAGGGTGTAGAAAAAGGTTACCACAGCCATGATAAAGGTGAGAAACCAAATGATTGCGCAACATGCCACACGATACTCCCACTTCCCCAGCCTAATGAAGATCACAGGGTGTGCCACAGCAACATAGCGCTCCAAGCACATGGTGGTCAGCAGGAGTGGGCACCCGAAGTAACTGAGGGTATCAAAAGTGTGTGAGATGCGCAGGGGTAGTCCTGAGCGAACAGTTGTTGAAATAAATATATCCAATGGAACGCTGAGACAAAACAGCACACCGAGCATGGCCATGTTGAGACCTAAAACCTCAGAAGGTGACAGAGTCTTTCTGTTCCTTAACAACATCCAGAGCAGTAACATGTTTGCTGGAAGGGCAGGTACAAGGATTAGGATAAGGAATACCACACGCACTGGGGGAGTCCCATTTTTGTTACAATCATCTATAATTTCACCAAGAGAGGCCAGATGTCCTGAGGTCAAGGAATGATTGTTTTGAAAAAAATCGTTGGAAAGAGATATGGTTGTTTCGTTATTAGGTGTGGGATATTCCATGATGAACACACTGGATGTAGAAAGAGGATTTAATAATCATAAACAATGCAGATCATGTATGTATTAACATCAACACAAGTAACTAAATGAAACAGAAAATGTGGTCTTTCAATTACTTTTGTCCTGTTTAGACTTTTGAAGAAATGGTAGGTAAAAGAAGAATTAAAACAAGACTTACATGTGTTAAGGTGTGATTGCTGACCAGCAATTTAACTTCTTGTATCTCCTTCTGTTTTAATTTTAGGTACAGAGTTAAATCTATCTTTGTTATAGAATCTCTCTGAAACGTATTTGAATATTGGCAATGGAATGGATGAATGAAAAAACTTACATATCAAATGTCATCTAGAGATTCAACATGCATTTCCAGGCACCTCCCTTTTTTAAATACGAGCTGTATGTAAATATAATTTGTGACTATAATTTAGCATTATAAAGACAGTAAACAACTGTTTTTTTTAAAGGGAATGCAATAAAAATATTTGCTTAATTTGGGTTATTTAAGAGCACAAATACACCAATAAAAAAACATTAGTTAGAAACTTGACTGAGTAATTGTAGTAATTTGATTGTTATGATAAAATTAAAGATTTTACCTGTTAAAAATGTGAAAGATCTTCCAGAAAAAATATGGCTTAAGACACTAATACAATAAGCAACAGCACAAATTAGTGGCACCAAATACTGTACATGAAAGCAAGCTTCTGTATCTTAGTTTATATCAAACCCAGCATTAAGCTCTAAACTTCAAAATAATATGATATTAAAATACTAAGCACAATTACCTGACAAGTATTCAGTTTTTATACTATTCTGTTTTACATTTTTTCTTCAAAGACATTAACCCACATGACCCACCAGGATGTAATATATGCTTATCATTGTTAGTCAGCTATAAAATATTTTTGCATGTCAAATTTTAACCTCTGACATTAAGCGGCATAGTAAAAATCTTTTGATCTTCAGATTATTAACTATTCCAAAGCACAAAAGATAATTGACAATTAATTTATCTTGATAATACAAAAGTGATCAGCCTGCGGAAGAGCTGGGCTATATTCAAGATTCAATGCTAGTAATAATAATAAAACCTAAAAAAGGAAAAACCTAATTTTCTCAAAAGGGCCTGAAAGTTTGTTGGAAATTTCATCAAGGTCTTGGTTAATTAGCTAAAAGCCAAACACTCACTCACTCTCACTCATCGTCTATACCGCTTTATCCTGTATTCAGGGTTGCGGGGAGCCTGGAGCCTATCTCAGGAGGCTTAGGGCACGAGGCAGGGTACACCCTAAACAGTGTGCCAATCCATCATAGGGTAAAATCCAAACAATGTGTTGAAAATCTTTTAAATATTTTTTGCATTGTTAACATTAATTGAAATGAACAATTTTATATACAGGAGTTTGCATGTTCTCCCCGTGCTTCGTGGGTTTCCTCCGGGTACTCCGGTTTCCTCCCACAGTCCAAAGACATGCAGGTTAGGTTGATTGGTGTTCCCAAAATTGCCCGTAGTGTGTGAATGAGTGTGTGTGTGTGTATGTGTGTGTGCCCTGCGATGGATTGGCACCCTGTCCAG
>JAQQZT010000038.1:13906200-13916228 GCA_030068275.1 Clarias platycephalus | reverse complement strand
ATAGTGTGATTAAGTGTGTGTTTTTCGCGAGCTGGTTGCTGCTGCGGCGGGGGCGGGGCGGAGGATCGCGATGCCGGCTCAGTATCGTGATGTCTATCGGCCATCGGCGATGGACGATGGCATCGTCTATCAACCCAACCCTACTTTGAACTATTTTTGATAGCATCAACACTGATGCCTCTTATTCCTCTCAAAACACTCATGTTAATATAAATGCATTGATATTACTACTTACAATCATTTATTGAAATCCTTTTAATTTTTTACTTGACATTATTATATTGACATTAAAGTCAATGGTAATGTTTATATATCCTGAAGGGCATGGTATCAATTATAATAAAGAAGAACTAGTAACAGAAAAGGAACTATTCAGCTTCCTGTAAAGCTGTTCAGGATGTACGTTATGACTGAGTTGTCCTTTATGCTGCTATTGTTATTTCGATTATATGGAATGCAGTGACATAAACTCAGAATTGTATTAGTTTTAATCATCTTAATCACTCAAAGATTCAGAGAAAATAAAGAAATCCAAAAAGGTGATTACAATAATACAGTCATAATACAATACAGTATGTTTATCTTTTATTGTGTATCTTCTGTTAAATATTATAGAATTGAATACTATAACATAGAGCATAACTTACTATTCCTTAATATTCACAGGCTGAGTTTCATTGATCATTATCCTTTATCTTTTGTCCCGCAGATTGAGTATTTCCTGCGAAAGTTGACAGAGGCAATGGGAGGTAGCTGGATTGAAGAAAAGTTTGAGGACTACAAGCTGCAACTGAACTTTAAACAGCAGTGCCTGAATGTCTGGGAGCTGATTGAATTGATTGGAATGGGACATTTCAGCAAAGGGATGGACCGCCAGACCCTGTCCATGGGCATCAGTGAGGTCTTCCAGGAGCTCATTCTGGATGTGTTGAAACAGGTCTCAGCCCTACACATATGCACCATGTACATTATGAGTCTACAGCCCTTTTCTGACATAAAAGAGTTTTAAACAGCTTTCCTTTTCTTAAATCTGAGTACAATTCATTTAAAGTGTAAATGTGCTTATTCTGTAATAGTCTCTCTCGCAATCTTAGCTATTGTTGGGTTTTTCCAGTGTGTGAAGGTTTTCAGCACTGTCTAGGCTGGATTTTATCACTATAGAATTTTGCAAGAATGGCTAATTTGTGCATACCATGATTCCTTTGGGTATGTTTATGTATAAGTGAGTTATGTATGAATAACAGAAAGACATCACTTTAATGCATTAATGAAGTCAGATTACATAGTAACAGTTACATATACCATATTTTAAAAGGGCTTACAGTTTTCTGTAGTAAGGCATCCAGGTTGGTCATGGCAGAATCAACCTGTGGACTTGAACTACTGTTTTAAGCTAGTTTATCTCAATCCATTCGTCCTAGCTATTCAGCCTGCTCCTTCATGAATCAAGCATGAAGTTCCTGCACAACTCTCTGCATGGTGTGTAGTGACTGCTGTGTGGGTATGTTTTGGAAAATGCAGGTGGTATCAGTGGTACTCTGTGATAACACTGTTTTCATTTTTGGATTTAAATTGGTATGCACAGCTTAGGGGGAAGAGGCCATTGCCAAGGCCAGATGCGCGATCACAGAGACTAGATACAGAATAACAAAGTAACAGAAATTTGTCTGAGCTCTTTATAGTTGACTTCCTGCTTCAAATAGAAACTGACTGATGGTTAGGTAAAATCTTCTCAATCTATTTTTAGGGTTATATACTGAAAAAAGGCCACAAACGAAAAAACTGGACAGAACGGTGGTTTGTCCTCCGACCCAATTCAATCTCATACTATGTGAGTGAAGATCTGACAGAGAAAAAAGGAGACATATTGCTGGATGGGAACTGCTGTGTTGAGGCAAGTGATATATGTCTAAAATGATCCTGTGTTGTACATCATGGTAGCCTAGAAACTCTGGAATCCCCATTATTGGCTTATTATGAGTTTAAATCTAATCATATTACAAAATGATTATAAGTACCAGTATAAGTCTTGTTCTAAGTTCACTGCTTAATACTGAAATAAAGTTGAATGTGAAAGAGAGGTGGGGTGATGATGCCGTTGCTGTACGTTGCTACAGTTCCTGTATGTTTTATGTAATCAACATCCTTCCATTTCTGGCATGATGTAATGCTGATGAATCACTTCCTTGCCTTTTCTACAGTCATTACCAGATAAGGAGGGAAAAAAGTGCCTTTTCTTTGTCAAGTGCTCAGACAAAAGTTATGAGATCAGTGCCTCTGATAAAAAGAAGAGACAGGAATGGATCCAAGGTTGGAAAATGCACATTACTCTCTTGATGCATATAGAAACTCTCACTTATATTGCTACTTGTGACATTTGCTTAATATAGCTATATTATATACCTTATGTAACATAATAAGTAATATAAAATGTATACTTGTTATTCTTTTTTCTCTTTGACTCTCAGCCATTCAGACCTGTATCTCCCTGCTAAAGATAAGCCGCCCAGCTCCACATCATGAAGCTCGGCAAAAACGGAGGGAGCTGCGGCAGAAGCAACAAGCTGAGCAGGAGCAGCTGGAACTTAGGATGAAAGAACTCCAGATAGCCAACGAGAACAAGCAGAGAGAGCTTGAGGCCCTGAGAACGGTCTGTAAACAACTCTTATTATAAACCCTATTGAATAAGTACGTAAAGCACAGTTGTCTCCACCTTACCATACACACCTTCAAGGAAAATATCTCCAAACACTTTGTACATTTTATACTGAAACAGTAAAAACACACACCAAGCCTAATCTGAGCTAAGCTCATGGATAGCTAAATATATCATACACTGTCACTAAAAGGGCACTAAACAATTTTTAATTAGTGAATAATAAATAAAAGTGACTGTGAGTGAATTTACATATGCAACATGATCTAATACCTGTGAAAGACTGGATTATTTTGACAAATTAGATACATTTAGTAATGAGGTGAGCTCGTAGATTGTGTTGAAGTGTTGAAGTTAAAATATTTTATTATGCCTCACTTGCTTAATGGTGGAAGTATTTGTGTTTCAGTTGTCTGTTTATCTACTTACCCATCTGAGATCATTGTTAGGTTGTAGGATTTATATGGAATTATCACTGTGAGCAGCAGATAAACTAATTAGATTTTGATCAAACTGGCTTATGATCAGCAAAGTCATATATCTGAAATATTTGTTCTTTAAAAAGCTTCTTTCCTAATTAAAGCATATTTTAAGAGTGTTCCTGACAAAAAAAAACTTAGTAACGAAACAGAATCTTGGCAACTGTATTTGTGAAAGTAGTGGTGTAGTGTTGATCCATTTCTTATTAAAATACACAAAGCATATTTTAAATCATTTCCTTGTGTATTTTATATTATGAATGTAAAACTGACTTTTTGTGTCATACATGTTTATTGTTTGGTTGTAAAATGGTAATGGTACCGTATGTACCATTCTAATGGTACAATATGATTGTGTGTTTATTTGACCCCTTTAACTAATAATGCCTGTTATCTGTTAAAAGTATTATATTACGCAATTGACACAACCATTTTAAATGAGGTCCCCACTAAAGATACTTACCAAAGTCAGATATTAATTCAGATGTTAAGTGTTTTATGTAAATTCACCAGTAAACCACTGAGAGTATCTGTGAAAATATACTTTACTGCCTGGTTTAAAAAAATGTGGTTGTTCCTATGTTAAATCCTGGTTGCTGTTTCTGAAGTAGGGCACATTCATCATGCACTTAAAAGTACTGTACCTAGGCCCAGTATAGTTTTCATTAAGTCAGTTTTGAATATGAAACTAACTGCTTTTTCACTCCTTTATTCATTCTTATTTAAACAATTTGCTAAATATTTACATAAAACACACAGGTTTAAATATTAAGAAGGAGGTGTAAGTTAAAGTACAAAAGAGAGCACTATGGTGCATGAAGAGGCAGAAAATAGTTAACTGTTTCTAGTAGTTTGTGTTATTCTGAGTGTATTGTCCTATCAAAATAAAGAGCTAGTGCAAAATAGCAAGGTCTAAAGTAGGTCATTGATTATTATTTGGGCAATGATGGCAAATGTTGTTTGTATCACTGGCAGGTGAATTCAATATGGTTCATGGATTTGCTCATTGAAGTTAATGCTTAATTGCTAGCGGTGTAATAAACGACAGAACAATGTTGTTTCGGTTCTTCTGAACCACGTTTTCTTCTATATAGCAAGCAAGACTTGCATTACACAACATTTAAGAATTTTGCTGGACTGCCACTGAACAGACAATGTGACTTACTCTGGCAACAAGTTCCCTTTGTCTGGCCCCGAGTGAGCCTGGGGTATAGTGTGAATGAAGAACAATTTACTATTCATAACTACTGCCTGCCCCACTTGCCCCTTACAGAGATCAGAACAATAAGTGTACCAGGAGAGAGCTTTCTAGGCTCGACCCATGTCTGCAGAGCTCATTTTCAGAAACAGAACCTGTTTTGTGTCCCAGCTGTCCCACCTGAGATATCTCACACCACCCTGAGATACTGCAAATGTCATTGGCAGGGCAAGTCTCACCCTGACACGTGCTTGTGAATAAAGGGAGGTGAGAAAATAGTGGCAGCTGCATTAATTAAGTTACCTTGATGGTAGTACTTAGCATAGCATTTGAATGTTCTTTTTCTCAAAGTAAGTCTAAATGAAAGGAGCAAATATGGTTATAGTGGCTTTATTATTACACAGTATCTCAAACATCTCAACTCAAGTCATCATAAGACGAATGTTTTTGTGTACTCTTACTGTGTACAATGACAACAAGCAGGAGCATATTTGCAGATGTGTTTTTTAACACTTACATGCAATGGTAGACAATTTAATTGGAAAATCTGTGTGGAAGTAAAAGTTATCTTGAGTTGGGTTGTGTGTCTGGTTTAGTGAGAAGACCTACTGTGCTGGGATTTATTGCCGGCCAGACTGTCTGTGGCATGCTGGTTTATTGCTGTTTTGTTGATTTTTTCCCCTACTTTTAGTGCCCATCATTGTTGCACTTTATGGTCTGTACTGTTGTAATGATCATTTCTTAGTAGCAAATGGCTAGGTTTCCTTTCTTATTTGCCGCTACTTGTAAAGTAGCAGAGTGTCAACTTCCTTGACCTCTGTGTAGACAAGATAAGTATTTTACAGTGCCCTTTTTCAGCAATATATAAGATATAATGTGTAATCGTAATATTTTCAATTTCAAAGTCATGAATAATAAGTTAAATGCATAGACTTAAGAAATTTATTGGGGAGCTTGAATCAGCCTGCCAGTTTGCAACGTCATACTATAAGTTCATAACAACTATCAACTATCCTAACCCTTGTATAAAATTTTATTTATGATATTTAGTCTTACCCTTCTATCCTTTGCTCAGATGACAATAGCACTTAAACTTGCACATGTTCGAGTATTAATACAGTTTATAAAATAGAGGTAATGAACAGAAGTAGATGCACAAGTGTGATGTTAGTCTGAACCTTAAAATGGTTATTTAAAATTCAGTCGGCATATTTAACCAAGACGTCACCTTGACTTTAATGTTCCAGTGCCAAGGACATAACATCAGGTTGTGCTTTTATAGGATAATAACGAATGGTGCAGTTACTGTTACTACCCATAACAGCACATCACAGCAGCAATTTGCCAACACTAATCAACTTTTTAAAACAAAATCTATTAAAGCCAGTCATACAGTACATTCTTTCCCCAATTTTTCCCTCTCTTTTTGCCTTTCATAGAATAATAAGACAAAAAAAATGCATGTTGTTATGTTACCGAGGTCCACAAACGAAAAATCCTTTGTCTTGAAAACATTCCATGTTAGAAAAAAAGTAAATAAAATAGCCTCATATGTGATTGTTTTATAACACATATGACACTATAACACTTGAGATTATGTATGCTAAATAAACATCACTGGACACCATTCCAACAAGTATATATTCTGCTTGTGTGGAGCATCTTTCATGCAACTCCCTGTGCCAGTTTCTATAACAAAGCAATAAATTATTCAAATGAGCACATCACTATAACCTGTGATTTGACTGTAGTTGGAACAATTGGCCAAGCCATAATTTTTTTGAGCAGGTTTCAGTCCAGATTGTCCAAATCCGGACTGCACGGCAAATCAATCTGGACCCAGCCCATTTTAAATAAGGAATACAATAATACAATGTAAGGAAGTGTATGTTTCCTACTTTGAAATAAAAACAAATACTTGTACTTATTAATAAACTGTTAGTTTTATAGTCTATCTGGAGATAAGTCAGCTAACAGGCACTAGTGCAAAAATTAACAAGTTAGCTAATTAGTGTACATTATGTGTCCTGTGCACTGTGGATGTCCCGATCCTAATGTACAAACAAAATGTCAGTGTCATCTTTTGCATGCTCTGTTGTGTTATTTTAAATGAAGTATAACACAATAGAGAGCAACACTGCTGCCACACTCATGCGTTTTCCATATGCGTTCATGCCACAGCCAGATAAAGTTGCAGCTGTTTAGATGCAAAAGCAAACAGTCAATGTCAGGCAAACAGTGTCTAAAATTAGAGCTGTGTAGGTTTACTCATCTGATTGCAGTTTTTTCCACTAGGTTTAGATGTATTTAACTGTAAGTTATAAGCAAGTCATTAAAAGAAATTTGCTTATCACCACCTGTTCCGGACCTTTGACCTTAAATAGAAGTCAGATTTGAACCTTTGATTATTAAGTTTGAGATCCCCTGGGTTTTATAGAGGATATTAATCACCACCATCTGTGCTGTGGTATAGTGCACAATGCTCTTTTCCTATAAGAACATATCTTGTCATATTTCTTCCTTATTTGTCTTTTCATGTTTTACTCACTCACTCATTGTCTATACCGCTTAATCCTGTATACATGGTCGTGGGGGCAAATTTGGGAATGCCAATTAGCCTAATCTGCATGTCTTTGAACTGTGGAAGGAAACCCACCAAGCACAGGGAGAACATGCAAACTCCATGCATACAGAGGCGGGAATCGAACCTGGCCTGGAATCGAACTTAGACCCTGGTGGTGCAAGGCGACAGTGCTAACCAATAAGCCACCTTTTACAAGTTTCGTTTGGCAGTTATTTAAACATATTGTACAGTTTAAAAAAAAACAACAACAACAACATTCATTATATGTAATGTAAGCAAAAATATGCACCACATGCATTCCTTTTACATTAACATTGAGATAAATGAAAACGTTTGTCATTGTCTGTCACTTTTAACCAGAAACTGGAGGAGGCAGCAGCCACGGCAGCTGAGGAGGAGTGTAGACGTCTGCAGACCCAGACCCAGCTGGAGGACCTTTACAGAGCTGAAATGGAGAAAGAGAAAATGGTTGTTACCATTACTTATATTATACTATTACTATTCACACTGTAAAATGGAGCTTAACCACACAACAATAAACCACCAGCTCCTCTTCAGGGTTTTTTCTGCTGCTCATTTTAGTGTCTGGCTATGGCCTAGATTTGCTAACAATGATGTTACTGGAAATTCCCCACTGAAAAAAGATCCTTCTTGGTCTTGGTCTATGCTTTGGCTGTTAGTACTGTACATGTTCATAAAAATGGGGACTGCACAAATGAGCAGTTGAGAACTGCGAGGTGACTTCAGCTACTTTCAACAATATTTTGGCCATAATTTAGGAAGTTAATTTAAGTGTAACTTCTCTTTTCTACTGTCATTCTTTGAAATGTGGAAGCACACACAGGCACACAGACAATGAGTAAGCACAGTATAACATTCAAACTATTTATTTTATGTCTAAATATAAAATTGGCAAATCACAGCAGCAGTAGATACGTGTATACTGAAAATTATATTCATATTATTAATTATAAATACTTCAAATGCTAACTAAAGTAACTAAACTAAATGCACATTGGTCACAGTACTTCACATTCAGCACTCACGCATAGGAGAAACTATTTGCGTGTTTTTAAAATAATGTTTTGTCCAAAAATTATTAACATATCTAAAGTGTAATAAAGATACTAGCAATCTCACCTACATCTAAAATCTCTTTGTTGTATATTACTGTGGCAAAAAAAGAACTCCATAAGCAATGTTTTCTATCATAGGTTAAATCATGCTTAGTGCTAAAATATTTCAGGCCAAAACCTAAATGCCAGGAGGTTCAGTATTGCCTATAGATGTAGCATTCAACAAGATTGTCAAGAACGAATTGTGTAACAAATCACAAGTCAACAGTGTTTGGAGATTAACATCTTAGTCTCAGTCGTCTCCTCCAAAGCAATTGGCCAGTAATGATGTGTGAATGGATGGGGGTGGAAGTAGGTAGCAGTTCCTGTTTGAGCTGTTTCCTTACTCTTCCATCCTTTTTGTTTGTCTGAACTCATGCTGTGTGAGACAAGGAGACAAGTGTGAGACAAATCAGATACTGATTTGTATTAAATTCAATGTGCTAAAGTTACACACCCGTTAGACCACATTCAGATTTACGTTACATGTGGGTATTGAGGATTTAATACTGAATTTGCACATACCAATATTCAGAAATTAATTAAAATAATAAATTAAGCACTATAAGCTAAAAATAGGAAGAAATTACAGAAATAGATGTACTGCTATGAAAACACACAGTAAACGCATAATAAATGTTCCTTCATTGGGTGATTTTTTTTTTTTTAATCACTTAAACTGTAGTAATAATTGTGTGTATGTATTAGGTGAGGCTGCAAATGGAAGAGCAGGTGGCACAAAAGTCCAGTGAGCTTGAGCAGTATCTGCAGCGTGTCCGAGAGCTGGAGAATATGTACCATAGCCTTGAGGAGGCACTGGAAGATGAGAGACAGGCAAGGCAGGATGAAGAAACCGTTCGCAAACTGCAGGCCAGGTACCCACACAACACACAATCTACACACAAGTAGAGTAGAGGAAGTAAAGATTAAAGATAAAGACAACTGTTTATATAAGATTACTCTGAAAATTTTCAGGGACTGGACTGAAAATGAGATCCAAAAACTTGACAAAAATGAGAGCCAAAAAAGTCCTTAAGGGAGCCTGGATCTGGCTCATCACAAGCAAAATATGTAGAAAAAAGGGGTGGCTCAAGACCTTTGCACAGTGTTGTCCAAAATATTATTTCGTTCAAATTAATAATGGCATTTATATGGTGTCAAAAATAAATAAATAATCAGGAAAAAAGAACCTTCAAGAAATTCCCTTATTATTTTTAGTTGTTAGTTACTGTCTGGACATCCTGTTGCCAGTCCCAGTAGAAGAGCTGTGATCTCTCACTCTGTAAAGATTAGATACACTTAATTGTATTTTTCACGCATTGAATTTTGTTAAACATTCATTAATCAAGGTATGCTTTTTGCTCCATAAATCCATACACAAGAAAGCAATTAAAAAGACATACAAAGCAAATAGTAAAAAGTCATTTTCAGTTGAAGGGGAAGTAACAGAGACAATGACACATGCGAGGCATGTGAAGCGCTTTCTGGCTATTGCTAGTCTGACCTGACACAGACCTGTTGTTTTCCTGCCTTTGTGCTGACTTACTACCAGCTCAGCACTTTACCAAATCCCATTAGAGCTGAGTTGTATTATACCTATTAAGAATGTGGCAGAATGAATATTTTAAAACATCTGGGCACAAAATAAAAAAAAATTTTTTTGGATGAATGTTTATTGGCCAACAACAATTTTCATGCCCCAATAAACCACAACATTTAAACCACGGACAATTGAAATGAATATAATTAATTATCTTGTTACAGTCCCGTCTGTCAAAGAGTGATGAATCATGATGAACCTTACTTACGGCCACCGCGCGTAGGTGAGAGAGGGGTATAACACCGTATCTCACAGCGAGTCAAACCGCATAGGTGAGATAGTGGTATAAAGCATTACAATCACTCAGAAAAATTAATGAATGTGGGGTTTGAAACTCCCAAGTTTATTTTCTCATTTAACTAAATCAAATTTCATCATAAAATAAAACGTGTCAAA
>JAQQZT010000038.1:13846083-13865168 GCA_030068275.1 Clarias platycephalus | reverse complement strand
AATTAAACTTGCTGACTAAAATAATAGGTAAATGGTAGACTATTTGCAAGGGTAGTATTTACCACCCACCAAAATAATTTTTTACAGTGTAGTACATTACTTAAGTTTAATAACTATAAGTATTTTTTTAGTTTGGGTAAAATTATTAGTGGTGTCCAATTTTCACATTAAAAAAGACTAATGTCCCCAAAACATTGTGCGAAAATGTTTTATGAAAATTTTTATGTATTTTTGCTAATTGCAAGCACAATCCTGTAATTTTAAGCCTTCTTACTTAATGAGGACCAAAATGTCAACAGTAAACCTTGTAGAAATATTGTGGGATTGAATTGAAAATATTGTGGGATTGAATACATTGCTAAAATGCATGTCTTCTTTGATCTATTGTTTAAAACAAATATTTATAGTAATAAATAAATAATAATAATTGAAATAAAAAAATGTATGCTTTCAAAATTAATTTACCTGTAATTTTTAATTTTCAATTACTCCAGAACAGTCTGGTTCTTTGATATATTGGTGTTGCTGTTCAGTCAAAAGCAACATTGTACTATTTAGTTTTATAAACTGCAGAAATGTTTTTTCACTTTTCAAAAAGAGCATAAGCACAATAAAATGCAGCATAAATTAATGGAAACAATTTAATTATCTGATGTCAATTGACTCCAGATTTCTAGTGCAGCCACAGCAGCCTAACAATGTAAATTTATATATTTTGCCATATTCTTTATTAATCATTAGGAAAATACATTTGTAATTGCATCCATGAGCAATTTTACAGATGGGGGTTAGGTCAAGCTGCTAAAGTCATTAAGCTTAGACAGTGAACAAGGTTGACACATTATTGAGCATTATTTTTAGAAAAGCACACCTTTTGATGTGAAGCTACAAGTGGTTCTTGTTGAATACATTGATCATTGCCCTGCCTGCCATTTTACTTTTGACACTCGAGTCACCGTAAAACTAATACCGTACATTCCGCACATATTACATCATTCTCGATTAGTTGCACATGTTCAGACTGTATTGTTATCATATTTCAGCCAAGTGATATTTTGGAGATAGCAAAGTGCATCTGCATAACGACTATGTTATGCATTCCAAGACAATCACTGTAAATTAGTGTAATGACAAAAATAAGCGCAAAGCACATGTTTTGAATTGAATAAGTCACATGTGGAAAGAAGCGTCTTAATTACAAAAAGGACCCCACATGGGTTCATAAACACTTCAAAGCTGATTTCATTCTAGGATGGATGAAGGCTAAACATTTTTTATATTCAACTTCATTTAACTCTAATCAGAAACAGTATAGATCCAAAATACATGCTCATTCCTACATGTCACGTTACTGCAGGATTTTATTAGTTTTAGTCAATAAGCAGTTTTGTCTATTTTGCCTAATAGAAACTATTTATTCGTTAATTTATTTATCCATCCCTCTTATTCACTGTGGTGTCAAGAATGTTGGACCACAGCCTATGTCAGAAACAGTTGGTACAGAAATTCTGGCCGGGTTACTCATCTACTGCAGTGTGGCATATAGAATGTGTCTAATTATTAAAAGGGTATAGGTCCTAACACTCAAACTTTGTAACAGGCAGGTGCTATGGCATTATCAATTAAAAGAAACAATCTTGTTCCAATATAAAGAGGTGATGAAGATGTATGTTTAAATAAATAAATAAATAAATAAATAAAATCTTGATACCTTAATAATTTCTTGTTTCTATTTTTAAAAATGGTTCATGGGTATAAGCAAACATGGAAAGTATTTGGTTACAGTATGTAATAAGGAGCTCACCTGTCTGCATAATATTAGGCATTTTGTATGCATACAGTATTGAGAGTCTTCTGGTTAATTGTTTAGCTTAAACATTGCTTGTGTTGCACATCCATTTGTATGCAGGATTTTTAAGATAATGCAATTTCACCCCTGTTTTTCAATAGCAGCTGTATAAATGACAATTTAAAACCTGACGTGCTGAGTCAAAACTCATCTGGAACATTGAATTCTGTCACAGACCATAAATAATGGACTGATTTGGATTAGGTCAAGATGTTCACAAGGAATGTGGTAAAAGATGAAGTGTGAGAAAGAGTGTAAGGACAGTTAACACAAAGCAGACTCAGAAAACAATGGACTGTTTTGCTACAAATGACTAATCCACATTAAACCATCCCATCTTTTGCAGTGGCCAGCGTAACGTCAATGACATTAATGACAAATACAGCATGCAATGGCAATAGCAAATGGCCTAATGTAACCCCCCCAAAATAAATAAATAAACAAGTCTAAACATGCAGGAAATACACAAACACTGTTGTTATGTTCCATCAGAGTACAGTATTTATTATTCTATGTCAAGTCCTTAAGTGAGATAACAACTAAACAGAGGAAGACTACACAAGCACAGAACGATGGAATTTCTGTACGAATTCAACAGAACCAAGAAAATTGGTTAAAAAAAAAAAAAAATTCCTGAAGGGACTAAAACATGACTCTAGTAAATATGTGTTATGAATGGTCATTTGATCATGCATAGTGAAGTAAGTCTGAATATAATACATCAGGTGTTTATACCGGGGACAAATTCAAATCACATGTTGGAAATTGGGAAAGTTCAAAATTTATTTCCTCTCACACTATAAAGATAAACAGAAAAATTCTTGACATTTTGAGTGGATAGATTTCAAGGCATTAAAACCATCCGTGCCATTACCCCCAAGATGATAACGTTCCATGATTCACCACCTGACCTCTCTGATCACGCACACAATGCAGAAAACTGTCTTCACACACTAATCTGAACTTTAAATAACCTGTTGATTTCCTGCTATAATACTCCCTACATTCCAAACAGTGCACAAATTCCTTCAAGATACATAAACACAATGTCATTTTCTCGAATGCATGATTAAAAGGATTTGCTAAAATCCAGGAGAGTTAAAAGGCTTGAAGATCTGAAAGGTGTAACTGCAAAAGTGCATATTCTATGAAAAAGGAAATAAACTTTGTGAGATTTAATTCCGATATCAGCGTGTTTTTTTAAACAGGTCATTGAAAATGTATTTTGATATTCCAGCTCGAACACGCAATGAACGCTTGCACACAATGGCATAAATCAATGGCTGGAAGACTATAAGAATGTTCAGCTTGAAAATTATAACATTAGAATTTTTTTTTAAAAGGCTCAAATTATTTCTCGTTTGGTAATAAAACATTTTTTTTTTTTAATATTTGGCAGTAGATTCTTTGGGTGCTGTGTGTTATGGGGTGGGGCCTCCATGGATTGGACTTGTAGGTCTCACACATCCCACGGGAACTTTATCAGATTGGGATCTTGGAAGTTTGGAGGCCTTGGACGCTTTCCCTGCTGTGCGCTTTGTGGCGGACTGTGCTGTTCTGATACCTTTTGTTGTTGTGATAACTTTCTTTCATGTCCATCAATGGCTTTTCTCTGGAATCTGACCAGATAGGCTAGCCTTTTGTCCAAGTGAGACTGAACCTGTCACCAGTCAGTGTCATAATGTTATGACCGGTTAATGCATATGAAAGAACCTACAACTAATTTGGACAAATGGCTTGATTTTCCAGGAACATTTACATAAAATTAGATGGGCACAGAACAAATCAGAAACAGAGAGTGAGACAAGTGCTGCGAGAGCGAGACAAGTCCTGCAGAACTATGTTTTCTCCAATTACGTTTTTTGGTATTATTAGGAATTTTGCATTGTCATTTCTTCATAATCTGTTATTCACCAGTTAGTTACAGGTGAATAGAGATAGGGTTCCAGCATGACAGTGACCCAGTGCACAAAGCCAGCTATATGAATACAGTACATGTTCTGCCATGCTTTACGAAGGGAAATTTTGAGTTGAGCTGCACAGAGCCCTGAGCTCAACCACAGTTGACAGTTGAACATCTTTGGGATGAACCGCAACTGCAGTGTGCCACAGGCCTTCTTGTACATCATCCCTGCTTGACCTCACTAATTTGCTTGTGGTTGAATGTGCAAATCTCCACATTCTAGTGCCAAGAAGCTCCAAATTCTAGTAGAAAGCCTTCCAACAACAGTGGATGTTATTTTAACAGCTAAGCAATTGGATGAGATTATAAAATTAATGATGTAGATTAAAGTAAACAAATTGCAACAAATGTTTTACTGCAACATGCTGCAAAGTGCTTAAAGATTATGTAACAACCTAAAGCAGCAACCTCATTTCCCTTCTCATTTGTTCCAACCATTCAGCATTCAGCATTAACAGTAAAGTAATTACCAGTCTGATCATCTGTACCTGTTTCTCACTGGTTCGTGCCTTAAATTTGACGTTTTTTGTGCTTGAATGGTTTATAAGTCATCTGGCTTAACAAACAAAAAACAAAACTGGTCAGGTTGAGGGACTGGACTGAAAACGAGAGGCAAAAAGTCCTTCAGGAAGTCTAACTATTTCTCAAGACTACATTAAAAATACAAGAATGTTTGGCTATTTGGAAGCATAAGATGAAGAAATGGTGTTGTTGTTTGTGAGGGCTCTCAAGGCTTATGCACATTACTGTACATAATGCATATAAGTAAATGCATACAAAAAGTATGTTTTGGCATATGTGAATGGTAGAGAGGCAGGAGAGAAGGAATGGAATGGAGTTAAGGTGAGTGGGTTAGGTGAATATGGGATTGGTGCACAAAAATCAGAAACTGAGTATTCTTTTATGTTTACATTTTAAAATGTAGGTTTGATTAGTTGAAGTTGCTCTAATTAAATTTCTTTGTGCACTTTATTATTATTATTATTATTTATGTACTAATACTAGTACCCTAATAAATTTAATGTGGCTTCCATAAACAAACACATGTAAATTTAAACCAGTCATGCATTATTATTTTACCATCAGTGTTACCCGGTTTGAAGGAGGGAATGCATGAGTAAAAAACAAGTCATGAAAACATTACCATTAATAATGTCCATGTCATCTTGATGGCTTTCCTATCAGCCTTGTGTAATAGAATTAGGACATAAATAGCACAATGCCTACCCACTCACAGCAAAAAAAAAAAAAAAAAAAAAAATGTGAGCCAGGCTCAGCCAGAGTCCACAGGGAGTCGTATTTTTATTCCGTAGAATCTTGGCTTGATACATTTCATGCATACGACATTCCATTCATAAGATTTCAGTGCATTCACATCCTGTTAAACACTAACGATCTGCTTCCATGCCATGTTTGTTTTAAAATAACATCACCACAAGCAAATATTCACCAAACAAAACTGTGAATACAGTGAATAATTGAAGCGTTTGTGCAAAAGGGTAAAATTTCACAATGATTTAGTCTTGAGTGGCTCCTCAATTTATGTTCTTATCTGTGTTCTTGACATCTAAATGATGTGATGGCTGAATTCCAACTCAAAATTAATGGATCTATTTTAATGTGAACTCTTGACATTTTTAAAAACAGCTGATGTTCTAAAGCTTCCAAGAAAGTTGTAACATTACATTGTTGAGGAGTGCCTGTTTCTATTTTAAGCTCTTAATGGAGGCATAACACTTTGGAGACCTTTTAGATTAATGAAGTAGTCAAGGTGTAGCAGTGAGTGCGGGAATGACTCGTAGATCGAGTGTTGAAAGAAGACTGTGTGTGCATATACTGAGAAATTGTCTGAAACATGTGGAGGTCGCCTCTCATGTGGAATGTAGCTCATTCTTTAAAACTTTACGCAATGCTAAGACATCTATTGTGCTTTCCATTTATTAATGAAGAACATATGCAGATAAGTTACTAGACAGAGACGTGACATGCTTTATGTTAGTCGAACACGGTGAATCACATGTTGATCATGTAAAACATAACATATTAAAAAACAGCACTTTAGAAATGACAGTAAAGAGTTAGATCTGTTTGCATTTATTCTCAAATGAATCCTTCATTATATAGTACTGGGAGTGTAAAAGCACTGAGCATTTAATTACACCCATCTGTCATGCTCAAATGGATTGTTTATACAATTGGTACTTAAATAAATGAATATTGTTCATAAAGTAAATACAATTATAATAAATCACACATGTAGCAAAAACTCTTGCTAATGGTCAACACAATCTTAAAAGTCTATCACACATTAATATTACGGAAAACCACTCATGATGACTTATATAGAGAAATAAATAGCATTATTTCAGATGCAGTTCAGATGCTTGAGAAGAGAACCCAGGCTTGTTAAATATGCGTGTCAAATTGATAGCAGAGGTTTCGAGTGCACAAGAGTTGAAAATAATCAGTATTACACACATTCTGCAGAATAGTGATGACTCCTCAGTGAGTGGAAGTGAAAAGACTTGGCTTCTATCCCTGAATGCTGATATCATCCAGTCATGCTACAACTTGCTGAAGTCTATCAGTCTGAGCACAAGCATTACACAAGTTAATTCAACCTGTCACATGATCTAAATGCTACAGCTCCTCCTATCACTGTTTTCTTAAACAGAATAATAAAGCTCTTTAAATATGTGTGGGTTACCATCCAAAATGGAAATTATGTCTGTAATTTCCCCATGATGATAAACATTTGCACAAAGCACTGTTAGATGCCTGTGTAGTCAGTATTTACATCAAATTTTGCTTGCTTGCTCACATCCAAATTTTAAGATAACTAAACAAAAAGAATCATAAAGCAGACAAGGCCAGGAACACTACGTCCTACTGAATCCAAATACTCATTTATCATATCACTCACAGAGAACCACAGTGAATATAGACACTGTTTACCCATAAGCCTCCAGGCAAGACAAAATTCAGCTGCTATGAAGTGTGACTGGCCAGATAACACAGTGGGCCACGTAATATGACCAACAGCTGTTTATTCCAACAAGGGAAATTCTAATATATGTCTTCAGAGATGCATCTGGAAAGGATCCTTTGTAAGGATGAATTAATTTCAGTTATGTGCCGTATTGTGAAAAATAATTTTTGGGTGTTGTTTAATGCCTCAGAGCATTAAGCAGCGCTCTCAGCACGTACGAGCCATTTGATCAATTGATTGCATTATTTTCAGGGACGTGTGAGGGGCTTAACGTGAGGTTACCATAGTCACCAAATCTCAAAGAGAAGCATATTTGCAATTCTACTCCAACATGACAGAAGAGGTCACCAAAGCCAGAGTAGTGCAACGCTGCATCTTAAATCTTGTCTGAGATGTTATGAGCATAACATTCAAAGGTATCACCCTAAAATATCAGAGTCAAATATAAAGGTCAAAGGTCACACAAAATGATTATGCATTCTCAGTTTTATTTAAAGAACTCCCTTAATGAATTCCCCTTAATTTAATTGGGATGCTTGGGTAATAATAGGCCTTACAGAAGATGACAACTTTACAAGGATGAGCACCCGAAGAATACAACAACTTATGCGTGTGTGTGCGTGTGTGTGTGTGTGTGTGTGTGTGTGTGTGTGGTACTAGATAAAGCCACAAAACACTAGCAAAATGTCTAGGTGGATGAATTGCAGGTGTTAAATTATTATTTAGAATTCTTAAAAATAGCCACGAACAGATGCATCAAGATTCAGTGCATGGATCTTAAGGATTTATGCTGTTAAGGTTTATACAGCATATCTTGAATAAATAAAGTCACTAATTAAGACTTCAAGACCCCAATCTCTCACTGTATAAAAATAAGCATGCACTTAAATATTGTTTTAAATGGATTAAAACACATGCTATGGCATCGTCAGTGGACAGTTATTGTTAATGAGTCTGTAAAATCCTCTCTTTGTCCGCACAAGACAGGGCATATAAGGTTGGGGATGTGGCTGACTGTCACTCATCCTAACTCCCGCCTCCTCCCACCCCCTGTAAAGTATAAAAGGCTCCCAGGTTTGCCTTTTAGACTCAGAGGATTGGTAGTGTCACAGCTGCATCCTTCTTTAACACGCACACACCTACACACACTGGACATCATTTGGGAAATCCTATTTCTCTAAACCAACCAATCAGTGTTGAGAAGTCAGGAGTACAGTTCTTGATTCTTACTCAAGAACAAAGCTTCTCAGGTATGTACCCTTGCAATGCTATTCAGACATAAATATCATCAGTGGAATGTGTTTGGCATTTCCTCAAAAGTCAATGATAAAATAAGTTTGTGTTGGAAAGACATCCGGCTGCCTGCAGCATGGAAATCATCATGTGAGAGGCAGCACTTATTGACCCCCAACAAAGCAGCACAGCTACATGCCTGCTCCATTCCTCATTATAGGACCAATTACATCTGCCTGAATGCTGCATGTTTGTCATACACTGGCTATGCAGAATAGAAATGAATGCTGATCAGAATTTTCTGTAATATGTATTTGAAGAAACTGCTTATTGTAAACATAAATTATTATTATTTTGCTATTCATAACTTAACACAATTACCTTAAATCTTTCTACAGGTTGAAGTCAAAATGAAGGTGCTCTCTCAGGCTATTTTGTTTTGCTGTTTGCTGGCTGCTTTTTTGCCCGGTGTCACAAGTGCGACACTTTCCAGCAGCTCGGATGAAGAAAATAAGCACATGTAAGCATCAGCATTTTAATTTCTCTCCTTTTGCACTAACACAGTGCATTTGCAGGATTGATGCTGATATGTTTATGCATGTCTTTCTGTGACAGGCTGCATGTGGAGCTCCAGAGAAAGGATCTCTGTGAGCATAATAGGAGTTCAGAAGACTCAGTTGAGAAGAGGGATTCACCTATATCACAGAACAGGTAGGCTTCCTGGCTTCCACTGGCATGTCAGGGTGTTTAGACAATGGGTGGCAAGGGGGTGGCTTGACTTGATAAAAATTACAATAAAGGTCTATTTATATACTGATATGTATTATTAATGAATACAAATAAGTGAATGACTATTATGTTGCAATGGTGATTTAAATCAAGACAATCTATGTGTGCTATAAACCTTAAACTATAAATGTTATAAGGACCGGTTTGAATTGCATAGGATTATTAGACAATCTGAGATGTGATTTGAGGTCAGTATTGAGGTGCCAATTTGGGAGGCAGAGATTGTGACAACCAAGTGGACACACCCAGGCTTTTAATTCTCATGTTTTGTCATGATTTTGCAAATGTATGCACAAAGCAAATACCAAATATCTTAACACATTTCACATATTTCAAATGCAATACTGATTCTATGCAACTTCAGGTCTTTTAGAAATAAAACACCAATAACACTGACCACCTTTAAATATGTATGTAATATGCATTCACTAACCTAAAGGAGAGTGGAACAGGCTTGCAGGAGACTTATATGGTGAATTAGAATGATCTCTATTCGTTATTTCTTGCTTGTTTGCTTTTTGCAGTGATCAGCCAAGTGGAAGGGTGAAACGGGGCTGTAACTTGCTCACCTGCTCAATACATGACCTAGCTTTCCATTTACACAATTCACTCAAAAATAAGCCAAAGAACGCCCCTCCACGCAAGATCAGTCCCTGTGGCTACGGTCGGCGACGGAGGCGTTCCCTCCTCCAACGCACCATCGCTCCAGCCCACGGGGAGGGCCAACTGAATCTCTCCACACTGCAAGCCCAGAGACGTGACTCACCTCAAAAACTGACTTAAGCATCAATCTGTGGTTTGTCCTGAGCCTTTTTCTTATGTTGGCTCAGTTTGCTGAAATACTACTGACAACTCCTTTGCAGGCACAAAAATAAGGGGAACTACCACGCAGCTGGAACTTCTTTCTCCATCCTTTACCAGAGAGAGAGGACTAAAGATAAGGATTCGGGTCATCTGAGAAGATTGAGTATTTGTATAAAGTGGGTCAGGCAGTTCTGTTTTGTAAGAAAGAGAAGCGGGAGATAACAAGGGTGTGGGTTTATGGAAGCGGTATGAAAGATACTTGAGCAGTTGTGTGTGCATTAGTTTGGGATATTTCTCGATCTAACGACGTTCTGGGACCTGACAAGGCTCTCTGTCTCTCCCCAACGCAGGACATGCCACTTCTTCAACCCTTTGGGGAAGCAATGGTGATATCCAGGAAACGACTCGCACATCTGTGTTTATAGCAAAGGAAAAGTGGAAAGAGAATCTTGATTAACAGCTAAAAGACTTTCAATAAGGCTCCATAAGGGAAATTAACAGAAAGAAGAGGTTTTTGTGAATTCTGGATGTGAGAAGCTTGGACACTAATATCTGCTCACCTTCTTACATACTTGAAGCTGGAAATATGTATATAGGGTGGATGTGCAATAATTCTAGCAATATGTATTCCATCAATAATGACATAAAAAACTAAAAGTATATTATGAAGAATAATGTATGTTATGGATTCATATTTTTTATACATTCAATGATAATAGACTTGTAATCAGAAAGATAACTATTTTTATACATGAATTCATATGGGAATTGTATAATGTACATACATGTTTAACCATTACTTTTATATTGAATTCAATAAATTGTTAAGCTTATGTCTATGTCAAGGCATTGTCAATGTCAAGTAAAAAAAGCAGATGGTATAAGAAACTATTAAACACGTCAGAAAAAAAAAGTATGAAAGTGATTTATTTCTATTTTGTTTAAACAGTTAAATTCACCATTATGATCACCCATGTTTCATTCATGCATTCTTAAATATTGTTGCTATATGAACATGAATAAATGATAAATTAATCAAAGTTACATTTATAAGATGTTGCAAAAGGTATATACTACAAATTACAACATGAAAACATGAATAGTGCAGGCGAGATAATGCATGCTGCTGCAGTACAGTCCTCCAAAGACAATGCAGAATGAGTCTGGTGGCCCCCCCCTACACCCCCACACACCCTAAATATGGTAATTAGATGATACGCAATAACTATGTCTAGTTTTGCCATTAATTATACACACAGCAAAGGCATTTTCTGTTCCTGGTGATCAGTGACCTGAGGTTATGATACCATTACACAACTTTATATTTATTTGGGTGTTTCTAATGATACATTATCCTAAATATAGAGTGCATGAAACCAGAATATTAGACACACATATTTCACAATACCACAATATACCACAACCTAATTTTAGATAATGTAATATTCATTCAAAACATCTGCTTCAAAGATGCTTTAATTCTAGTGTTATACCGCCATCTAATGACAAACGTCTGCTTTTAGAACTAGGTCTTCACTTTTATAGAAAAAAGACGCTACCCTATCTGAGGACAAATATCTACGTTTTGTACAAGAGTATGCATAAGAGTGAGAGTTTGTTTGAATTGATAAGCATCACATGATTGGTCAGACCATAAATAAACGGAGTGTTAAAATACCATTAAGCAAAAAAACTAAAAATGAGCTTATGGCTTAGCAGTTGAATGAGTGTTCTACTTCTACTACTCTTTTCATTGAGTTTGGCCAAACCTGTTAATTATGAAATTCAGGTGTTTCAATCAGACCCTTATCCCCGGTGAAGGGCAATCTTAATTTTTCAGCATACCAAGACATCTCGGCCAATCCAATGCTTCCAACTTTGTGGCAATGGTTTGCGGAAGACTGTTTTCTATTTCGACATGAATTTGCCCCAGTGGACAATGAAAGGACTATAAATACATGGTTTGATTAGTTTGGTGTGGGAGAAATTGACTGGCCCGCACAGAGCCCTGACCTCAACCCCATCGAGCATCTTTGGGATTGTGAGCCAGGCTTTCTCATGCAACATCAGTGCTTGACCTCATAAATGCTCTACAGAATGAATGGGCACACATTCCCACAGAAACTCTCCAAATTCTTGTGGACAGCCTTCCAAGAAGAGGGGAAGCTGTTACAGCTGCAAAAGGGGGACTAACTCCATATTGAAGTACTGTATATGTATTTGGATAATGTCATTGCAGGTTTGGTCAAATACTTTTGTTCATATAGTTTATTTCTCAGCTCACCAATAAGAGCTGATCTAAAAGAATCTTGGATCAAATTTGTGCCATGCTTGCCTAGACTGAAAAAGTTAGCAAAATTTTGATGTGTGATTGCTAGTTTTACCAAATGTTCTTATAGGAAAAATGAAAAGCTATTGGTTCAGATAGACTAATCAAATTATAGAGGACATGAATCCAGAATACTAGAAAAATAGGCAGATTTGAGTTACAAAAAACTCTTTGACAGGGTAAGTTCCCGAGTACACACTCTTCAAAGGGAGGAGATTAGTTTAAGTGCCAATGTACACGTGTGCTCAATATCTTTCTGTATAGTTGAATGTATCTACTATTTCTTATCGTAAGATTACAGAACACAGAATAATGATAAAATAATAAATCAGGCAATGCAAAAATCAGATAATAAATGAAATAAATTAAGTTCAATTCCTATTTCTACTCTTAGTGAAAGTTCTATTTCTGAAATTATGCAGGTGAAACGCGAAAAGTTAGAATATCGTGCAATAGTTCATTTATTTCAGTAATGCAACTTAAAAGGTGAAACTAATACATGAGATATACTGTACTCATTACATGCAAAGCAAGATAGTTCAAGCTGTGATTTGTCATAATTGAGATGATTATGGCATACAGCTCATGAAAACTCCAAAATCCACAATCTCAGAAAATTTGAATATTACATGCAATCAATAAAACAAGGATTGTACATAGAACATATCGGACCTCTGAAAAGTAAAAGTATGCATATGTACTCAGTACTTGGTTTCTGCCATTTTGCAGCAATTACTGCCTCAAAGCGGCGTGGCATGGAAGCTATCAGCCTGTGGCACTGCTGAGGTGTTATGGATGCTTCATTAACGCCATTCAGCTCTTCTGCATTGTTCAATCTCATGGGTCCCACCTTCCTCTTGTCAATGCCCCATAGATTCTCTATGGGGTTCAGGCCAGGCGAGTTTGCTGGCCAATCAAGCACAGTAATCCCACCGTCATTGAACCAGGTTTTGGTGCTTTTGGCAGTGTGGGCAGGTGCCAAGTCCTGCTGGAAAATCAGCATCCCCATAAAGCTTGTCTGCAGAAGGAAGCATGAAGTGCTCCAAAATCTCCTGGTAGACGGCTGTGTTGCCCCTGGACTTAATGAAGCACAGTGGACCAACACCAGCAGATGACATGACTCCTCAAATCAACACAGACTGTGGAAACTTCACACTGGACTGTCCAGTGTGTGCCTCTCCATTCTTCCTCCAGACTTTGGGTCCTTTGTTTCCAAATGAGATGCAGAAGTTGCTCTCATCAGAAAAAAGAGGACTTTGGACCACTGAGCAACAGACCAGTTCTTTTTTCCTTAGCCCAGGGAAGAAGCTACTGATGTTGTTTGTTGTTCAGGAGCGCCTTGACAAGAGGAATACGACATTTGAAGCTCATATCCAGTATACATGTGTGTGTGGTGGCTCTTGATGCACTGACTCCAGCCTCAGTCCACTCCTTGTGAAAAGTGTTGATCCCCAGCACTTTTTAAATGGCCTTTTCCAGACAATCCTCTCCAGGCTGCGGTCATCCCTGCTGCTTGTGCACCTTTTTCCTTCCACATAACTTTCTATTAGTGTGCTTTGATACAGCACTTTGGGAACATCCAACTTCTTTTGCAATTACCTTTTGAGGCTTTCTCTCCTTATGGAGGATGTCAATGATGGTATTATGCACAACTGTCAAGTCAGCAGTCTTTCCCATGATTGTGCTTCCTACTGAACCAGACTAAGAGACCATTTAAAGGCTCAGGAACCCTTTGCAGGTGTTATGGCTTAATTAGCTGATTAGAGTGTGACACTTTGAGCCTAGAATATTGAACCTTTTCACATTATTCTAATTTTCTGAGATTGTGGATTTGGGGTTTTCATGAGCTGTAAGCCATAATCATCTCAATTATGACAAATCATGGTTTGAACTATCTTGCTTTGCATGTAATGAGTCTATCTCATATATTAGTTTAACCTTTTTAAGTTGCATTACTGAAATAAATGAACTTTTGCACGATATTCTTCGTGCTAAATTCAAATTTTTCGAGTTTCACCTGTATGTATTGCTTTGACATTCTTTGCCCAACTACTTTAAATGCATAATTAAATTTCAATTTCATGTCTATAAAAGCCCTTGACAGACAAAGTCAAGGCTGTACAATTTTTTCACAAACCTGTCTGGTCAATTTGATCCAGGTTGAATTTACCCAAGTTAACCTTTTTTGAAGTTATAAGCTTTTGAAATAAAACTCTAAAGTGCAATGATGGAGAGATTTGGAAGAGCTGTACTGGGTAAGTCATTTGAATTCACAAACCAGAACAAACAATATCCACTAATAAAGTGTACAGTTTTTGCATAACAGTTATTGATAATAGGAACATTAAAATATGACCCAAAGCCAACTGTACAGCTGCCTGTCTGTTAAAGGACCTAACTTGGCAAATCCATTCAAGAATAACATCCAGTCATGGAAGACAAGGTAGTCTTAAATGTTCTTATGTTTTTGTCTCATGTCTGGCTTTTCAAGTCTGATCTCATCATAGCAACAGCCTTTGACTGAATATTTGGCCAACGCAGGCTGCTGGAGAAAATCGATATGCATAGAAAACAAAGGCATGCTGGTTCAAGACATCTTAATGAAGGCATTTAAGTGGTGACAGTTTAAACATAATATTGACAGTGTTTAATTGCATATGACAGAACAATTAAGAAGAGATCTATGTTCAGTAAAATACATAAAGACATATTTTAAGACATGAAGGTCAGCTGTTCTGGAATAAGTCGTACAAGAACAGTTTGCAAAACCCATCAAGCACCATGATGAAACATGCACCATGACCCATGAAGACCAGCCCAGGAAAGCAAGACCAAAACATACATATGCTGCAGAGGAGAAGTTATTTGGGATACCTTTAGTATTGTTTTACAATGAAAAAAGAAAAAAGAAATCAGGAAAGTCCATGAAATTAGAAGGTGTTTTTAGACTTTTGACTGGTCATGTATATATTTAGATATATTAGCTGTTTTAGATAATTGACTAATGATGGGCAGGAACAGACACGCTGACTCATTTACTATGGGTATGCTTCATGGCTCTGCAACATGCGCATGACTTCAGGTTTGATGCATATTATTTAAATCATACACTTAACTATCATACACTTGTGTATTTTAGTTGAAGCTGTTTCTTAAGAGATGAATGCAAAAAAGTATGAAAAAAAATACTGTATGCTTGTTTTTTTTATGGAAGAAGGTGGACCTACCAAGCCATTCATAGATTTCCATGCACCCAGTAAACAAACATACTTTCCCTACAGCCAACACTTGCATTACCTGGCCAGCATCTGCCAATATGTAGTATTTATGACACCTTAAGTTATGTTGTAAATTTTAGGTAGCACTCAAGGTTTTGGAAGAGCTTGATGGTTTAGATGGTTTATATTTCAGGTGTAAGAGGAATTATTCTCCAATAACACTAAACAAACAAATGCCAATTCAGTTTGAGAAATACGCGATGAGCGATATGACCACATGACAGATCATAACAGGCCCGAACATGTCAGTTGCTTACAATTGGAAAGATAGGGGTAACCAAGAAAAGACTCTGAAAAACTGTAAACTGTAATCTGAAAAACTCTGTTCCCATGCTACAGTACCTGTCTGCCTCTGAATATCTTGAAGATATTGTGGAGCAATCTTAAAGAATGTAAATGCATCTTACTTTCCCTTCACCTGAACTAGCCAACTAACTTGCAAAACAAAAAGAAACAAATAAAGCATTCTTATTTCTACAAATAAAAATTAATAAGAGGTGGTGTTGTGGTTAGCATTGTTGCCTTGCACCTCCAGGTCCAAGTTTGCATAATCTCCCCATACTTGGTGGGTTTTATCTGGGTACCCTGGTTTTCTCCCACAGTCCAAAGACCTGCAGATTAGGCTAATTGGCATTCCCAAATTGCCAATAGTGTGTGAATGTGTGTGACTGTATGTGTCCTGCGATGGATTGTCACCCTGTCCAGAGTGTACCCCACCTTGTGCCCCAAGTCTCCAGAGATAGGCTCCGCCGCGATCCTGAATACAGGATAAATTGGTACTGAGTGAACCAATGACAAACAGAAAAATTTACACAGTGACAGAGCAACACCTCAGGATCACAATCAGCAGTGTACCTGCATTTAAAAGACAAAAGGCACAAATTTGAAGATAATAATGCACACATTTTGGACAGAGAAAATAAATGAGAGATGAGTCAAAGAAGTCATCTATACCTAAGCCCTTCCCTTAAGGTGGAGTACTCAGACATGATCTGTCTCCCATTATCCATGCTGCCTTTTCATCTGTCAGCAAGAAAATTAACACTTCCCATCTTCACTGAAGAGGCCTACCCTAACTTCCTCAAACTCTCTCTCTCTCACACCAGGGTTGTCAGATCACACAGTTAAAAGACTGCCAGTCAGTGCTGAAAACTCTCTGACTCTGTCCAAGTAAAAACCAATACTAGAATACATACTGTAGCTCATCTATTTATGCACATATATTATTTCACTAAACTTAGTCTAATATTTAATACTTGCTCTAGACATATTAAGATGTGACATTTTGGATATTTAAAACAATACATAGAAGACAGTCTGGCAATACTGCTTGCTCAACTTTGCAAGGCCTGACAAGGTAATCTTTGATTGCCTGTTTCCTTTTTTAGAATATTAATATCATATTCCTTTCAATTATAGTAAAATATTCCCTTAGATTCACATCAAACATATTTAATGTACAGTCAACATACTCCAGCCAGTTTTGTCCCATGTCATCTTCAGGGCGAAAAAAAAAAAAAGATTCTTCAGATTGAAATTGGCACAAGGTAGTTAAGTATAGGTCTGAGGTAAGGTTCCATGATGCGACTTGACCACATAACCACTGTGTTGACAAAGTAGTTGGCTACAGACAAACTATTTGCAATTTCCTTATAGCTTAAAATACAGTTTAGACAGTGCAACTCTTGTAAAACAGTGAGGCAATGGTACAGCGTAACAATTGTCTAAATTGTTTTCTTTTTTTGTTGAAGCCCTGATTGCTAACAGTGCTAACTGTGTACAAGATTGTTGATAGGGCAAATGTTATGAGATATGTTATATGTCCTTGGGGGCTGGATTGGTAGATGATTGTATTATAAAGAGAGGGGCTGTGGGGGCTTTACTTGTTTAGACTCCAAAAGTATAAACAAAATTTGCACAGTATGTGTTGTTCCCTACTGCACCAAGTCTGCTAGTATTTTCTGATAATATGCATTTATCTTGCTTTTGACTAATGTCCCTGTGCCACTGGAGCTCACACAGCCCCAAACCATAATACATCCACCACCATGCTTTACAGTGGGGATGGTGTACCTTTCACTGTAGGCCTTATTGACTCCTCTGTGACTACAAAGTTAAATTTTGGTCTCATCACTCCTAATGACTCTTCTCCAGAAACTGTGAGGCTTGTCTAGGTGCTGTCTTTTGTACTGCAAGTTGGCCCTTTTTTGGGATGGGCGCTGAAACGGCTTTCTCCTGGCAACTCCACCATGCAAGCAATTTGTGTTCAAGTACCTCTTATTGTGCTCCTTGAAACAACACTATCACTTTTTCCATAGCAGCCTGTATTTCTATCGAAATTGTTTGTGGGTTTTTCTTTGCGTCCCGAACAACTCATCTGGCAGTAGTGGGTGAAATCTTTCTTGTACTACCTGACTGTGGCTTAGTATTAACAAAACCTCTTATTTTCCACCCGTTTATCAGAGTTTTAACAGTTCTGACTGGCATTTTCAAGTGCTGAGATTTTTTCACATCCTTTTCCTGTTGTATAAAGTTGACTTTTAGCCTGATGACTCACAGATGTGGAAACTTCCCTTTAATAGCCATTTAAACCTGTGTGTATCAACCTGTGTGTTTATAACGTGGCCAAACTTTCTAAGACATGTACTGTAAACTTTTGATCAGGGTTGTTTGGGTAATTCAGTTATCATTAGGTTTTATGACTTACCATAACATAAATTAATGACCATTAACCATTAAACTGTATAATCTTAATATGTAGCCAAGGGGCTCTTGATCACCCTAATCCACTGCGTTCCCAATCCTTGTCCTGGAGTGTCTCCTGGAGTGTTACCTTATTTCCAATAGACATGATTCATCTAATAAACCCTTCATAAATGATTAAGGGGATCTTAAACGGTTGGCTGCTATGGCACAACCATTACAGCCCTGCCCATGAGTACCTGCTGTCCTGTACAGAACAGCAAGTACTCAACGGCATGGCTGTAACGGTTGTACCTTAATCTCAGACAACTGTTTAATTAGTCATTCTTAACTTTCAGGTGTGGCATCTGCTTGGAGGGAATGAAAGCCTGCATCGATACAGGCCCTTTCTGGATAAGCTTTGACACCTGTGATCTGATCATTGCTCAGCCAGAATAACAGGCCTAACTGTGTCCTATGTCATAACTACATATATGCAGTAGGGGGCGCTCTCGGAGTTCTTTTGAGTTGAGAAAAGTGTGGTAAGTTCATTTTCTTTGTTCCTTTGTGTTTTATCGAGCAAATATATAGATCTGTTTAAATTGTGCGTTGATATCAAACACTAGTTAAGTAAATTGCACTTTAAAAGTATGTTGAACAAGCTTTTTTTTTTTTTTTTTTTTTCATGCTAATGTGCAGAGTTCACACATTTGCATTGCATTGCTGATATGCACGTGACACATGACAACACAAACTTAGCTGTGGTCTAGAGGTTTTAGTTCTTTCTTCCTATTGAGTAAAGTTTCAAAGTCACACTTTCGAAGGCAAACTGTGAAAGGAGGAAATAATTCAGAGGCAGAAACTTGAAGCCACTCCCCTTTACTGTCACAAAACTAGCAGTGGAGGGGTTAAACATGTCCCCTGTAAAAGCTGATTAGCCCAGAACTCGGTGTTTATCTTCATTCCCAGAGAAAGAGCAACATCTTCCTCATAGTAGGCACATGTAGAGAGAGAGAGAGAGAGAAGCACAAAAATAAGAAAGAAACGCATCACACCAAGAGGTGAGTACTGTACTCTTAAGCTTATCCAAGCTAAAGCTATTACACTTATTTTACTTGTTTATCATTCACTTATTTATTGAATTATTTATTTAATTTGCTGTAAATTGT
>JAQQZT010000038.1:13797659-13835987 GCA_030068275.1 Clarias platycephalus | reverse complement strand
ATCTCAACCCAATAGAGCATCTTTGGGATGTGGTGGAACGGGAGCTTCGTGCTCTGGATGTGCATCCCACAAATCTCAATCAACTGCAAGATGCTATCCTATCAATATGGGCCAACATTTCTAAAGAATGCTTTCAGCACCTTGTTGAATCGATGCCATGTAGAATTAAGGCAATTCTGAAGGCGAAAGGGGGTCAAACACTGTATTAGTATGGTGTTCCTAATAATCCTTTAGGTGAGTGTAGATTAAACTAGTGAATGTATGTTTAATGTAGATGGAAAAATGTCATATTTTCCCACCTATTTTCAGGAAGACCTATTGTCACAGAAGGCTCAACTTCCTTATGTCCAAGTTCTACTTGCATGAGATGTTAAATGAGTTGGCAGAGCTGAAGGAACTGAAGAGTGTTCCACATAGGGACTTCTACAACGTCAGGAAGGTATGGAAAAGCTATTGAATGTGAAAGCATGATTTCGAAGTTTTTCAAGTGTGTTTTCAAGTGTTTCAAATGTATACAGTATTTAGTATATTCAGTTTTAGTTTTAAGATATTTTGGGCATAAAAAGTATAAAAGAGTAAATAATTCAGCTTTCATGCATTTATTATCAGCCAAATAGAAGTTATCATCTAGAGAGTCTTTCACTTGTAATCTACATATGGGAAAGAAGGAAATCAGCCTTGCTTCTTAATACCATTCTTTGTATTTGTATTATAACCAGTGGTGTCTATTGTGGTTACTTAATCTTCAGACTTTACAGGAGGCACATGCAAGCCAAAAAAAATCACTCAACTTGAAATGAAATGAAATTAAAATGATATTACTCAGGAACAACATTATCATCTTGGTCCAAATCTGATGTGAAGTTCAATATTTTCAGGTCGACACCCATATCCATGCAGCAGCCTGCATGAACCAAAAGCACCTGCTCGAGTTTATCCAGGACACATGTAAAACAGAGGCAGATCGAGTGGTGATGGAAAAGGGTGGGAAAAAGATTACCTTAAAGCAGGTGTTTCAAGATCTCCACATGGACCCTTATGACCTCACAGTGGACTCGCTGGATGTGCACGCTGTATGTAATCCTCGCACTGCCATTTAACTTTATGTATGCATTTAAAAAATTATATTGACCAACAAATGATTTAATTTTAGGGCAGGCAAACGTTCCATCGTTTTGACAAGTTTAACTCCAAGTACAACCCAGTTGGTGCAAGTGAGCTTCGTGAGATCTACCTAAAAACAGACAACTGTATTAATGGGGAATATTTTGGACGTATCATCAAGGTAAAATAAATGCACTGATCGCTGTCATATAAATATTGTGTGCAATCGTATCATATCATATCCAATGATTTTTGTCAGAAAGCATGTACTTGTATGTATGTTGTTGCTGCTTATAGGAGGTTGCACATAATCTAGAGGAGAGTAAATACCAGTATGCAGAGCCTCGCCTCTTCATCTATGGCCGCTCTGCGAGCGAGTGGGAAAACCTAGCAAAATGGTTCATTCAGCAAAAAATGTACTCGCCCAACCTAAGATGGATGATCCAAGTGCCAAGGATATAGTAAGTGCTATGTCTGTGGTATTGAAATAGGACATTATTTTGTGCAAAGATTTTGTAGAATAATATTACATAAAATGTATATATTTTTTTTTTCCCTACAGTGACATTTTCAGATCCAAGAAGATAATTCCAAACTTTGCCAAGATGCTTGAGAACATCTTCCTTCCACTTTTTGAGGCTACTGTTAACCCTCAGAAGCACAAGGAAATTCATGTTTTCCTGAAATATGTGAGTCCTAAAACTATTTAGTGCCAAGTAGTTATTCGCACAGGTGCATGGTGGCTTAGTGCTTAATACTGTCGCCTTGCACCTCCAGGGCCAGGGTTTGATTCCCACCTCGGGTCTGGGTGCATGGAGTTTGCATGTTCTCCACAGGTGCACCGTGCCAAGTACTTATTTTCACACCGACACAGTGGCTTAATGTTCTTCACTGTCGCCTTGCACCCACGGTGTTCAATTCCCACCTCGGGCCTGGGTGCATGGAGTTTGCATTCTCTGTGTAATTGGGGGATTTCCTCTGGGTATTCCCGGTTTTCCACCCACAGTTCAAAGACAGGCAGGTAAGGCTGATTGGTGTTCCCAAATTGCCTGCAGTGTATGAATGAGCGTGTGAGTATGTGCCCTGCGATAGCCCCCCCGCAACCCTGTATAAAGGATAAAGCGGTATAGACAATAAGTGAGTAAGTTATTTGCACTTCATATTATTCCTACTAATTAGTCATGTTTAATTTGATTAAATTTGAATTCTGTTGAATAATTCAACTCAACATTGGATATAGATGTCTGGAAATAATGACTCGAAAGGATTGCCTTTGTTAGCACAGAGCACAGACTCGCTGTGCAATGTACATTCCATTTTTGTTAAACATATCCAGGGTCTCCCATACTTTGTGCCCTGAGCTCCCAAAGAGAGGCTTCAGGCCCCCACAACCCTATACAGTATAAGCAGTATGCAACATAACTGAATAAACAATTCCCACTTTAATGTTCTCACTATTAATCTGCAGGTAACAGGCTTTGACAGTGTGGATGATGAGTCCAAACACAGCGATCACTTTTTCTCCCATAAGAGCCCTAAACCGGAGGAATGGACCACGGAAGAAAATCCTCCTTACAGTTACTACCTCTTCCACATGTATTCCAACATCATGGTGCTGAACAATCTGCGAAAGTAAATATTTAATTTTATTCAAAACCTTCGGATTTGAAGTAAATATTTATTCACAAGAGATAATCTTCTTGTAATACATTTGTCATAATATGAATATCATAATTTGCCAAGAAAAAGGAGATAATTAATTTTCTGTAATAGCAGCTCGGACAATAGTACCAACTACAGTACCAACTACAGTACAAGGCAAATCATATGTTTACATTAATGCACTCATTCTAATGCATTTTCATTTCTTTAATAACAGTTTACATAGCGGCCTGTATGGTGGACGCATCACAAAGTGAAGTTGTTTCCTCAAAAGCCTCTCTTTTTTACTCTCCATTAAAGTTAATAAGACTTTTAAAAAGAAATCACAAATTCCCCATCCTGAAAACAGTGCTGGAAACTTAAAATTACATATTTAACCCATAAACTGTATAGAACTAGACAAACCCTCAGTGTGACAGGTTTTATGAAGAGTGATTTTAAGCTTAACCAAAGAGCTTAGCACCTTGGCAATATAAGTTCTTTATCTCAAATGTGGGAGTTCTGATCATCACTATATTGGTAGGAGCTGTCTCCACCTAAACCCCTGTTAATCTATAACGAATGGACCTTGGCCTTCGGTTGGAACATGCCTACTTACCTCAGTTAATACAAGCTAGCTAAAATGCTAAGGTGGCTAATGATAATTAATATACTAACATTACTCTGCATTTGATTGAACTCCATCCATACCCTACATATTGTCCCGTATCAAGAACTACATTTCTTGTGGTAAGTTAAACTACAACTTTAAACTACATTAGCTGGTTAGCTAATGTGGTTTATTACAGACAGGTAGTGGTTTGATATCTGCAATGCTGCTGTAACTCAAATCAGCCATGCCCCTATTTTTGCATAATGTTATGCCTTAATACAATGCATACTGATGAGTTACATAGAAATTCATCCCCATACAATTGTCAGGAATGGGAAATCTAACCATGGTGACCAATACTGTACCCTTTTTGTGCCTGACAACAAATATTTTAATATCTGTTGTTAAGTTAACATGGGCCTCTAAGGGGATTGACTCACTTTTGGAGCTAGCGCTTAATGGTCATTCAAGGAACTGCACGTTTTCGCACTTCACTGTTGGCTTCATAGTTCAGAGCTGGAGGTTGCCCCATGATTTTTCCCTGATTGGTACAAAGTGCTGATACTTGACTCTTCCAAAAATACTAAAAAATCATTACGGAAAACAATGACGATTAAACACAATCTAAGATTCCATATATGTGACATGTCTGCCATACAGGTACCTACAGTATGTAAACTGTCATAATAGAAATAATAATGCATTTAAATTAGTGCATTAATATGAACCTGTGATTTGACTTGATACCTGATACTGCTTTGAGAGCTGCTATTATAGAAAATGAATCAAACCTACTTTAAGATTATACAGTGCATTAGCAATTGATTTTAGATAAATTATCACTTTTTTGACACAACAAATATTTTATTCTGGTCAACAATATGTACTGTATGTCTGTCTGTTAATTCCTTTATAAGCTAACAGCTGTCATGTTATTTTGTAGAGAACGTGGCCTCTGTACCTTTCAGTTCCGTCCTCACTGTGGAGAAGCAGGCTCCATCACTCACCTGGTGTCAGCCTTTCTTACTGCAGACAACATCTCGCATGGCCTCAACCTGAAAAAGGTTACTGCTTCTCTCTAATGCAAAGAATATTCATCCTATTTCTAGAAATATTTCAATTTAAATGGTTAAATGGCTTTTAATTTTGAAATTAGAAAAATATTCAGAAATGAGTATTTAATAATCTAATCAAAAAGGAAAATTTTACTTGCTCTGCCATGAATTCAGACTTCTGTATTTTCATAGCCTGTTTTTATGTAAATTATGAATTTTAAAATTGTACGGTATTCATACTTTGAATCATAGCCATATTCAAATCGCAGCAAAAAAAAAAAAGTTTGTCTTTATTTCGATAATCTCTGAGAAATATGAGCAGGATATTTGAATACCAACAACTACTAGTCAATCCTTTCACCTTGTGAAATATGTTTAAACTCGACCCTCTTTCACCATTTCTGCAGAGTCCTGTGCTGCAGTACCTGTACTACCTCGCCCAGATACCCATTGCCATGTCCCCTCTGAGCAACAACAGCCTGTTCCTGGAGTACTCCAAGAACCCATTAAGAGAGTTCCTGCATAAGGGCCTATGTGTCTCCCTGTCCACTGACGACCCCATGCAGTTCCACTACACCAAAGTGCGTGTACCTCTGTATCTCTCACACTCCAGGATAACTGTAAAGTGATCGCATTAACTACTTCTTAAGTCACTTTCTTAAACATTTTGTACTTGACAGGAGGCACTAATGGAGGAGTATGCTATCGCAGCACAGCTGTGGAAGCTCAGCACATGTGATGTTTGCGAGATCGCTAAAAACAGCATCCTACAAAGTGGAATCTCACATCAGGTACACTGTTAGCATCATGCCTACAATGTTATTTGATATCTTTTTTCAAGGGTGTCATGTGTATGGGCTACTTTGTATATTTAATGAGTCTAGCTCTCTCTATTAGGAACCTTATGTGGGAGGGGAAACTTTCTGTTTTAGGGTTATGTGGGTTTTACTGAAGTGTAGCATTTAATGATAAGTCAGTTCTGGAATACGAATGAATAGCCATAAAAGTTGACCCTTAAGCCAAAACGATATCATAATACAGAGGTGCCATATTTATTTGTGTTGCGATTCTGTTAGTGTTACGATTTTATAAATATCCCGAGTTTATATTACTCCTTTTTTTTTTTTTTTAGATCTTGCCACAATTCTAAACAGACTTTGCAAATAATTTACTTCTCCCACATGGCATACTGTGCTACCTGCAACACACGATATGTAGGATTATAGAGGAATGGCACCAAGTTTAAATTTTAATATACATTTTAAAATAATCATTTTAGAAATCTATTTTGGAGTCAGTGTGGCGAATTGCCACACGAACACGAATTGCACAGAAAAGAGCACTGATATGTAACAGAATACAGCATAGTTAATAGTGTGGAAAGTTTGTGAAACATTTTAGTTCCTACTATTGCTTCTATTATCGCCCTCTATATGCTTCTCTTTTTCTCTGTCTTGAATTAAAAAAGCACAAAAGTGCTGACCAACCTGAAGATTTTCTTTGATCATAAAATGCTTTTACAACTTTACCTCCCAATATTAGACAACAATGACACAGGAGAATCTTTGGAAATACTTCACGTATCAATCTTTACAAACATTTTTTTAATCTTCAAGGTACCTCAAGGACGTATGTAAATGATTACTGTAAAACTGAAGTGAAACATGAATTTGCAGCCAGAACTATTGCCCAACCCGTACTTTTCTATGAAATTAAGAACCACTTTTTGCCGAAAAGAATTACGCATTAAACAGTGCTGTGGTATAATATTCATCAGAGAAACTGAGGAAGATTAATCATTTCCTTTTTCCATTTTAAATCAAGGATTATGATCTGGACCGAACATAAGTTATGTGAAATTTATCTACACCAGGGTTGTTAAAATTCTTCCATTTTCCTGCCTAAACATGCCCTGGCTTTTATTGCCTTGTTACTCATTTATACAGTATGTACAGCGGCTAGTGTTCTAGCTCACAGAGATTATAACCTGCCTGCTTTTTTACTATCAGTCTAAGAATTCATCTCGTCTCTAACAGGAAAAGAAACGTTTCTTAGGTGAGCAGTACTTAGAGGACGGACCACAAGGGAACGACATCCGCTGTACCAACGTGGCCCAGATCCGCGTGGCCTTCAGGCATGAGACCATGTGCAATGAGCTCAGCCTTCTGGTGGATGCAGTTAAGAATTAGTGCATGGCTGCACAGAGAGTGTGAAAATACTGGAATTAATAATACATATAAAAGCTAAACAATCAAGAATCTTACCCCCAAAAAAATGCAGCATTAAATTGGGACTCCTGTATAAGGACATTCTCATGCTGCTTCTGCACTGAGCCTCAGTCTAATTTGTTTGAGCAATGGAAAATTCCTACTAGTAAAGAAAATATACAACAGACATGCTTGGTTTCTAAAAACAGAATGACTACAGGGGTTTGTTTTACTAATGATATTCCTTTGCAAGGTTTTTGGTTTGGTTTCACTTTTAATGAAAAGCACTTGTGTGGTTTGCCTAAAATACAAACCAAGCATGAACTTGACATAGTGATTAGGTCACTAAGTACCTTGTTTAAACTTGTAAATGTGCATTTGGGTTTGCACAATGTATACACCTTCCCCAGTTCCCCAAGTTCCCCAAGAGCACTGGAACTTCCTATGATTAAGTTCAGGACCAGTCCAATACCATCCTAGAAAACCTTTATGATGCCAACAATAAAAGTTGCCCAAATCAATAATGTGCTAGATGAATAGTAATTGTTTTGCTACAAGCTCCTGTGTGAAATAAAATCTATTGTAATGCTGGATACGGGAACATGGGTTAACAAACATAAGTGTTATACCAACCTGCTTCTTTACGTAATATGGTACTCATAAAGAGAAAACATGCATACACCTTAATCTTTTACCAGTTTCTCCCCTTATTCTTTCCTCTTTTTCTAAACTGCTGTTGGACATTTTTATCTAGATTTTGATTTTGTGAAATTGTACATTTAAAAATCCACCCAACACTGTCAACTAGGAGTCAAATCTAAACCTGGGGGTGCTGATTCCATAATTTTCTTAACGCACAAAAAGATTAAAAAAAATAAAATAAATAAACCTGCCTAAACACTGAGACATACAAGACAAACCAGGACTTTTGATATGAAGAATACCGAATAACAGAACACAGTTACAAGTTAAAAACTACCTTTATTCCTCTATATAATCCCCTGCTACACTAATGCACTTATCCCAGCATTTCACTAGTGCTTGGATACCATCAAAGTAAAAGGTTTTCTCAGTACACTGGAGCCTAATCAGATTGCCTGCTTGACGATGAAAACCTTAATGGCCAAACGGGTAAAAATCGCTTCGAGTGAGGTCAGAACTGTCACAATACCTTCAAGCCAACTTCCTGTAATGTGCAAGTGGTGCAGTGGAAAGTATGAGGTTGCGCATCTTCCTGCAAAAAAATAACACATTTGTGGATTCAAACCAGTCTGTTTTTTCTGTTAAAAGGGCGATTAAAGGCATTCCTGGGAGGCCAATGTTGCATAAAGCAGGCTGTCCATCTGTGGCTCTGTCTTACGGAGAAAACTTGGCACTTGTGAAACGATGGGATAAGTGCATTAGTGTAGCACAGGATTATTCTGCACAATCATCAGTCCCGGTTTGACTTGAACACACCTCCTATAAACCACAATATTATGAATTGTGGTTTATTTGCATTTACTGATGTGACTGATTTCGCGAATTGCAAAATCTAGCTGACACCCTCCCCATCTCATACTTCCAAGCAGGATCCTGTCATGCCTACATGTTACAATCAGGACCAGAGTACATATATTTTTTCTTTTCTGTCATATTGCTTTTTTTCCCTCTCCTTGCATGAAATAAATGAAAATGAAACGTACAGTACATTTATTTAATCTACTATGCCCATATCGATTTGAAAACTGCCAAGTAAAACAATAGTTCCATACTTGTGAAAACATGTGTTATAGTCTTTACAGGACATAGTATTTATATATATATTTAAATAAATGCCTTCACTGTACAAAAGAAATACTTTTATGGATTTTTTTTGTGCATGCTTTTGTGGAAGAAACAGATTACCATGGAGAGCTGACACTTAAAAAGTTTAATTATTAATATTTAGGATTATAATGATTTATGATAGGATGTCCGGAAAAATATACATCTAGTGTGCAACTCTTATTACAGATCATACAAACAAGAAAATGCATTTTAATCAGCAGTTTTTAAATTATTTTCTACAAAATTAAGAGGAAAGAAAATGCTAGTTCAAGTCTCAATATACAATATATACTAACCAGCCATAACATTAAAATAAAGTTGCATTATATCCCCATTATGCTAAATACCCTAGCCTGTCTGAAGGTGTGCTGTGGAATTTGATATCAAGATGAGCAGCAGATTCTATAAATACTGTAAGTTGTGGTGTGGGGCCTCCACGGTTGAGACTTTTTTTCCCTTGGTTTATCATGGTTTGCTCAGAGATGCTCGATCAGATTGAGATCTGGGAAGTCTTGAGACCACATCTTAAACCACTTTCTTAAACTCTTTTGTGGAAACATTTGTTTGTGTTTATTTAGCTGAAAAATACCAATGGCATTAGGAATACAGTTTCCATGCTTGGTCTGTAACAATGTTTAAGTAGGTGGAGCATGACAAAGTAACTTCATGAGTATCGGTATCCAAGGATTCCCAGCAGAACGATGCTCAAAGCATCATACTACCTCTGCTGGCTTTCCTTTTCTCCATAGTGCATCCTTGAGCTCTGTATTCCTACTGATACACACGCACCAAGGCATCAGCAAGATTTAAAAGAAACTATGATTTATCAGACCAGGCCACCTTCTTCCATCGCTCCATGACCTAGTTCTGGTGCTCACGTTCTGAGGTGCTTTCAGTGGTGGACAGGGGTCAGCATGGGCACTATGTGAGGTAAACCTTTCTCTACCATAGCCAGCAGTAACATTTTCAGCATTTTTGTGACGATACCTCTTCTGTGGAGTTAGAGCAGATGGACATGTCTTTGCTCCAATCTGCCTTGGGTGGTCATGACTATTTCGGTGCTTTTTTGGCGGTCCTTCCTTGGACAAGTTTTGACAGATACTGAATGCTGCGTCCCCACAACTTTAAGAACTGACTGTTCACTGAGTGCCTTATATATCCCACTCCTTGACAGGTTGCTACTATAATGAGAGAATCAATGCTATTCACTTGACCTATCAGTGATTTTATGTTATGGCTGATTGATGGGTGGTAAACATTTAAAATAACCTCAGTAGCTATAATTGCTGAAATGTAGTCACATTTTAAAGACTAAATCAAACAAATGTATTAGCTTCAACTTATTTTCTAATCATCAATAAATTATTGTGACCTGAATCGAAACACTTTCCTGTTTAAGCAGGCTTAAGTTCACCAGAAGAAACAGGATGTCTAATACAGAATTTACAGTAGATGCACTTATCAGTCTACAACTGTCACACTAGTGACTTCCAACAATTCTGAGAAATAAAAAAACAATGCTTGTACATTCTCAAGAGCATCACTTCACTATAACCAAAGAAGTTAGCTAGAACCTCAATTTCTTTTCATTCATTTCTGTACAGAGCTAATGAGAGATTAAAAATTAAAGCAGCAAGTGGTCAATAAATTTCACACAATAAAACTGTTCTAAATCTAAATATTTTCGAATATATTTTGAAAGAGTAAAGTTTAACAAATCACATAAATTTGAATAACAATGGGCCTCATTAATCAAACTTTTAATAATGTTGTTCAATGTTTGTGCTAAAAGAACCAAAAAAAAAAAAAAAAAAAACTTTCTGCCAGATTTCAGTTATTTTCCTTGTACTCGAGTGCATATGCTGATAAATGCAAATCGCCTATAAGGTGCAAAGTGCATTCATGGCGCAGCTGATTTGCATTTAGCGATGCCCACAAAACTCCATAAAGGTAAAAGCTCAAAATGAGCTGAATACAACAAAATAATATATAAACGTAACAAACGCGTTCACCTGTCTATACAGAGATTGTTAGTTTCACTTGAGGGTGACGCTACTTTCATCTAGAGAGCGGACTGGCTACGCCCGTTTCAGAGGGTGTAGGGGAATACACAGGGTTTTGGGAGTGGTGAGGTGTGGTATTAGTTGGGAGTGGTGAGGTGTGGTATTAGTTAGTTTGCTTTGCCTTAAATAATGGGTTTGCAATTAAAATGACACTTACTCAAGAGCACTTAATAAAAAATTGATATACACATATATGTGAGTGTTTGTGAAACTAATTGGTTTTCATAAATAACTTTATTTGCATTCAGCTTGATAAATGAGGCCCAGTGTGTAGTTATTGCTGCCTGCAAATAAGACAACAAAGAACAGGTCAAAACCTGCAAGGTTCACAGTAGGTAAATCCATCTAATAATTAGAGACAGTAAGTGTGAAAGTGATGTAGTGAATTAGATTATGGTCTGTGAGGGTGGCCAGCTTCATCGGCTAGATTGAGAATGTATCTAGCTATGTCCTCCTCTGTAGGCGCGTCAGACATTACCCATGATTCATTGGCAGCCGTCAGCTGGATCCGGCAGATGGGACAGTTTCGACTCTGACCACTCCTACAACACACAGATGGCAAAACGAGACGCTCTGAATGGGAGTCTCACAAAAAGAAAATAATAATCTCAGCTGACGGCTAGTACATACCACTTATCAATACATTTCTGACAGAAGCTGTGAGCACAGGGCAGAATGAGATCTGCTTTTCCGTCCATACAGATACAGCACTCTTCCTCCTCCGTCAGCTGCTTCACCCTGCAAAATGATGTACATATGGAATAAGACACTTCAGGTGTACTGGTATAGGAAATAAACAACAAGCTTTTGGGATACATGTGATCATTACTATCTCCAAGTTCATTATTTACTAATATGAACTTGTCCTGAAGTGTTTGTGAACAGGGAGAACTAATCATACATGCCATTATGTTGTCTTAATATTTTTGGTGGCGTCACTGCATAGTGCAACAGTTAATGTTGTGTGATCAGCAGCCACAATTTCCTCCCTCTTGATGTCAATAAGGCCAAGCAATGTAACCAAGAACTTGTTCCACACATTTCTTTGTCCTTATGACTTTTCCATAGTAGACTGGGGACTTTATTTATTTATTTTATAAATGTGAGCTCTACTGATTAATATTTTTTACTGTGCCAATAATCTATAATTTCCTTTAAGTAACACCACAGTTTTAACTCATTTATTATTAGCTTTAAATGATGTGGTGTAAAACCATTACATTGTGCATTTTTTTTTCTCTATAAAATTGAACATGCTGAGACGTTCCGTTATTGAATATTAATTAATCAGAGACATGCTGTTACAGAATGTTAATCAAAACCATCTGACAAATCCAAGATTAAAAACCTGAATAAAACTATACATGCATGCAGCATATATACAATCTAGTTGTGTCTGTAAGAAATTCTTATTTTGGCTTGTCAGTATGTGATGGTTTTTGCTGTACCTTCCCATCCACATGCTGGCCTGGCATGAAGCTGGGGAGGAAAGCTGTCCAGAGGAACACTCCATACTGCCATCTGCTGCCAGCACTTCTGCTGCTTGGCTGGTGATGTCTTTGTAAAGCTGAATAAACTGATACAGGTTCATAATGCGTGAAGCTTCCACTATACCATCCTCCTTATTAATCTGTAATTATAAAGAATGCATACATATTTTTCCCTTAAGCGTGAGGCATGAACTATTATAGATAAAACCAGTTTTGGAACTAAACTCTACGAGATTGGTGTGATTAGAGGAAGTAAAGGTTCTTATTTTAAATGCAAACATGAGAAGAAGAAAAAAAATCAAACAGACACACAACTTACACACGTATTATGCAATTTCTGTTTCTCAAGATTCCTCTTACTGTTGGACACGTGATCAGTGAATGCAAAAAGTTCCAGAAAGCTACAGTATTTGAATTTTCAGGTCTATATCAAGCGTTTGCAAACCACAACATGTTTTTTCCCCTCATTTTAAAACTTGATACAGGAAGGAATGAGGCAATAATGATGGGAATTTACTATTTGTCATTTAGTACTACTTCTGGCTTTTATAATTCAGCCAATTATAAAACAATTATAGAAATTATAGTAATTGTCCAAATCATATCAGTAGCTTCTAATTCCTTAGAAATTCCAAATTACATTTGTGTAATTAATGTTTACACAGAGTGTTACAAACTCTAAACAAAGTGCATCTGGCCATTTTGCACAATTCTAATGCTACTGTGATGTCCAGATCAAATCAAAATGAATATCTAAAAAAAAAAAAAAAACAATCAAAACAGAACACAGTGTGCCATTTACTATAACAAATTAAAAAAATTACTATGTGCAAAACAACAGGATCAAACAGTTTTAAAAGTGAATCATTGTAAGAATGTTTTTAGGCTGACTGGCATTAAGAAAGATCTCATCATTAACATGAAAGAGCCAGTTTATAGCCCTAACTTGTTCACTACAAGGCAAGTCTAACCACTCATGTCATTAAAAGCCTCCAGGGTACTTTTGACATGATGTGAACCGTGGCCTGCCATGTTCATTTTTTCAGGATTGTTAAAATTTTAAATGAAATGAACTATTTAACGAAAACATTACGATCTTCACCTTGGTGCACACTATCCTCACAGCCACTTTCCACAGAGCAGACGCATCAGATCCAGGCTGAACCTCAAACAGTAGATGCTTCGGTTGGCCAACTGCCAGCTTAGCAGTGCTAATAGTAAAAGGAAATAAATAAGAGTTAATTAAAGCACAAAAGGCATGCAGAGTTTGGCCAAGTTATATTAATCTAGGTGTGCAGTTAGGAACTGCTATTTAAAGACACTGGTTTTTCATCCACAGAGCTCATGAAACTATAGCTTACACATCATTTAGCTCTGCTATATGGGCCAGAAACTCCTCATAGGTGAGATAGCTACTATCCCGCACTAATCCAGCATGTTTAAGCAGCTTCTCAGGAAGCTTGCCCATCACAACATGGCCAGATATTTGCTGGCCCATCTCAACTCCTGAAGGAGGACCATGCAGAGAAAACACGAGGCTGCATTCAGTGCTCAACGCCCTGCAGAGAAACATCAAAACACAGAAATAAAACAGGAAATTACTGCAATGTAGAGATTATAGAGATTGGGTGTGGAACACTATGAAGAAGTTTATTTGCAATGATTAATGGTACAGCACCAGAAGGTCTAGTTATTGGTAATGACTGCTATTTCTTTTAATTTTGCTGCCACAGAGCTCGAGAGTAACCCAGTTCAACCTTCAGCTCATAAGCGAAGTTTCACTTATTCCTTCAGGTTTCTTCTGGGTTCCCAGTTTCCTTTCTCCCCAAACCTTGCCATTAGGAGGACAGAATAATCTAAACTGCCAATTTATATGAACATTTGTGAGATTATCCTGCAATGAACTGGTATCTCATCCAGGGTGGATTCCAATGATACATCCAGTGACCCTGAACAGGACCAAGCACATATTTAAAATGAATGACTTTTGTTCATCTTAAAATTGAGGGAGTTTTATGACATTCCAACAGATGGTAGCACAAGGCTGCATGCACGCTCACAGGGAGCACCAACCTTCATAAGTCAGTGTGCCAAAAGACATTGCCCTGTGTGCATTGGATGTAATATAAATGGTGCTATTCTGACCATGTGCGTTACCACATCTGCGATTTTATCATGGACAGCATAGTTTGCATAAAACTGGGCAAATCTTCCACAGATGTTTGACATGATTTGGCAAGTTTACAGCGATACTACAATGAGTCATTTGAGGTGTTTTGAGTGGCATGCACACTTCAAGAGCAGAAGAACATCACTGGAAGATGACTAGACATCAGGAAGACCTTCAACAAGCTCACCCACTAAAAACGTTGAAACCATACAACTTGTGCATTATGATCGTCCGAAAACAATCCACAACATTGCGGCCATTGTTGGTGTGTCATACGGAACAATCCAGGCAATCCTGATGTTGTCCACAAGCTGCTGACCCAGGGGCGTAAGGAACATTGCATCAAAGTCTGCCAAGTACATCGTCAGTGTGTTGTGGATCATTACAAAATTTGGGTGTATTGGTACGATCCCAAGACAAGTCAACAGTCTTCACAGTTAAAGGGCCCATCATCTCCACGATCAAAAACAGCGAGGCAGGTCCACCGCTCAACCAAGTGCATGCTCATTGCCGTTTTTCAACATTTATGGCATTGAGCATCAAGAATTCGTCCACAGGAGCCAGATTGTCAAATTCTACTGCCAGGGTTTTAGGTTTAGGGTTTAAGGTGTCTGAGGGAGGACATATGCCAAAAGCGGCCGGATCTGTGCTGTGCGAATCTTGAAATCTTGAAACACTCTCGTGTGCACATTTGTTTTGAAAAGTGTAATAATGTTAAAATGTATTTAAATATGTATACAAGTATTTATTTATTTATTTAGCTAAAATATATAATCCAATCAGTCATTTTTATCTCCAATTGTATTGTGGTTTGTAGAACTGGTTAAAGAACTTCTTTAATTTGTTCAGTTTAACTCTCATTTTATTGTTGTTGTTGATAACAGCACGTGCTAACAAACGTTATTAATAATAATAATAATAATAATAAACTGATTGTTACAAATAACTACAGTGTAATCATCTCGTTAATACACAAGTACATATAAATACTCGAACACCTGAATAATACTGATATTACCAGCTAGTTGGTTACAAACATTATTCAGATCACCGAGACGACGTCGTAGTGCAAACTGTATCTAAATAAAGCGTATACTAAATATGACGTTATCTATTTAACACGATTCATGACCACACAACCCTTAACTCGATTAACAACGCCAGTTAAATATTCATACGAGCTAGGTAGATAACAATCTAACATAAATAAAAACACTAAACTTAATCCCACACGTTAATTATATAAGACGTGTTGATGTAAAGAAATTACTTCGAACCTGTTGACATACGTTCCATCCAAGTCTATTTTCGAGATGAATTGATTTTTTTGTTTTTTTTTTAGAACGCGTAGTTAGCCACTTTTTGGTGATAAACACGGACGCTTAATGATGACGTAACGAGGGTGACGGCTGCGTAACAATTTGCTAGTCATTGATTACAAAGTGCACTAAAGAGTGTGTAGAAAACATTTCTTGAGCACCAGTTTGAAATAGTACACATCTATAAGTAGTTTCCGTACAGTTTACAGGAAAAATCTACAGCTTAAGGGGAGGGAAAGTTTATTAATGTACATTTGTTTACGATGACAGAGCGGCTACAATATCATTTAGAAACACAATCATTCTACAAATAGTTCTGCATAGATATCAAAAAAAGAAAAAAAGAAAGAAAAAAAAAAATATATATATATATATATGTGTGTGTGTGTGTGTTATGTTCTCACTATCACAACATTTTTATAAAACACTCTTGAATGCACTACGATAAACAAGAACAGTCACACGGGGATACTTAACTTCTTCACTTGCTTTATTTTAGGAACACAACTACTAATAACTAATAACATGGTGATGCCACCTACTGGCACGGAGGGAAATGGCAATATCACATACACGACAATATGGTGCTTCAAATGTTTGACCAGAAAGTGACATCACTTTTCTACAAAGGGTATTCAAATCAAACTGGGACTTGTGATTAAATTTCTTGTGAATGAAGGCTTAAAACTGATTAACATTTACAGTAAACACTTCAAGCTCAGTACAGTGATGAGATGCTTAGCCGCAGTAAAACATTTGCATGGGAGGAACGTTTGAAACAAAACCACACATCCATGAATGGCATTGTGGCTAAGAGTGGCTCAGAGCACACTGCGATCTTTCCTGTGAACATTCCGAGAGTAGAACACCTGATCCTTGAAATTAAACAAATAACCTGTCGCCAACTTGCAGAAGAGACGCTTCTGTCTGTGGGAACTGTACGCACAATCATTTAGAAACAATACTTGCAAATTACAAGAACTCATCTTGGAGTTATTGCCACATCCCCTGTGCAGTCTTGACCTCTCTCCAAGTGATTTTCACATGTTTGGGCCATTAAGGGGGTTCCTGTGAGGCCATGAAGAAGACATGAAGAAGATCATGGCTTCCATTCAGACATGAAGAAGGTCAGGGCTCCGGCATCCTGAGAAAACTTTATACCTTGATGGCATTCAAGCTCTAGTGAAACACTGGGATAAGTGCAGTAGGATAGCATGGGATTCTATAGATAAATAAAGGTAGTTTTTAATCTCATAACTGTGTTCTGTTACTCTGCACAATCAGAAGTCCCGGTTCGACTTGAACACCCCTTTCCTTTGAGTCTAAACTGATATTTACAATCATAGGAGTCGTTCAGAGCATTGCAGCATCCCTTCCCTTTCCCTTTGCATCCCATCCCTAGAAGAGCTGTTCTTAGGATGATATTTCATCTTCCATCTGGAGTGTTATATCATCACTAGAGTTCCGCCTGTCATTCTGCATATTGAAATCTTCTGTGTGTCTCCACATCTCAGTCTCGAACATATCTTTGTGGCGAATTCTTTCCCATGGTGAAAGACGGTGTTGCTGTTTACTGAAAAAGATGTCATATAGAGACCATCAGACAGTGAACTGCCTTTGACCAAGTGCACAGTGACATCCATGAAAATTCATTAAGGGAGCATAACATACATTAAACACATACATCTTGAAATACCAAAATGTTCCTGTTCCTGCCATTACCAGGAGCGTCACAACAAGGAAGACACATGCAATAGGCACTGCTATAGTGGAATAGAAAATGTTGTCACAAAGTATTACAAATATATATATATATTTTAAAAATGCATATAAACTGAGTTTGAGCTCTACCTCCAAAGGAAAATCCCTTCCCCGGAGGGGGTTGGTCATCTGTTTTATTATAAAAAATGGTTACAGAGGAAGAATTACTGAACGGTTGTGAGGAAAGATCTGTATAAGTGAAGGAAGTAAAAAGAAAGGAGGAAATGGAGGGCTGATATCCAGCACTTGGTAGGGAACTAGAAGGTGGGGATGTTTGAAAGCTCTTTGTTGTCATAGGGGCAACAGTGGAAGGAAAGGTTGTAGGTAGCACAGAGGTGTTAAAAGCAGTGGAAATCAGTTGTGGAGCTAGGGAGGAGCCAATGAAGTTTTTGTTAAGCTGAGTTGACTTAATAAACGATGAAGAGGTTGTTTTAGCATCAGTCCTCCCAGGAGACACCGTTGTCATATTTGAGTCAGTGGATGTTATTGCTTCAGTTTGACCTGTATTTCATAGGACATGTAATTAACCTCCAATGCCATGCATTTTGCTAGTATATTATTTAATCTAGATTTATTTTAATAATTGATTGCAGTTTAGTGCTTGAAATGCTGTAGATATAATTACAAAAAAATCATAAATATAAGCATCTTATTATTAATAATAATAATAATAATAATAATAATAATAATAATATAGTTATATAACACCTGTGGAATTGAAGCAAAATGCATCAAATAACTGGCTAGGAAGAGCAGACCAAACAATGACTCCAGTTTTATTTTTGCCACAGTTTGGATTTTCCTTAGTTCGAGGAATAACTGCAATTTTCTCCATAACCCAAGCATATCTGCAAAGCATAAACATAGGCTAACTTGAACATAGCTGCATAATTTATGTCAATTACTTCAACTGTATTTTCAGATAAATGTCAAATCATGTTTAAATATACAGTTTTAATGCATTTTACTGTACCTGCATGTCTCTAAGCCATTGCGGTGCGCTGTTTCTACTTGAGCACGGGTGGCTATACTAACACCCATTCTTGTGCATACATCGATAGCTGTAGTGGCATTAAACTTGTATGCTTGGTTCTTGAGCTGGACTACAAATACTTTAGAGATCCCACCATTTTTTGGATAAACTGCAAAATTCCAAAATTAAAGACATTTAACAATGCACTGAGTCAAAAAACAACTTGTTAGATATAGGATTACTGTAAATATTGCAACAACAAAAATTTTTTTTTTAATATAGATTCTTAGAAGCTATATTTTCTTTTCTTTTTTTTACATGAATAGATTTTGTCTTACCTTGGATCTGGCTGAGATCTAGACTGGCTGTGCAAATAACCAGAGAGAGAAGAAGACACAAAACTGAATATACTCTGGACATCATTGTATCTCCACTGAAAGTTAGTTTTGCGCAGAATGTACTACCATGCTGCAAACATCATTACCCACAGCTTAAGATAAAGGAAAACAGGAAACAGGAGATAGAGGATGTTCTGTTAAGAGACCTTCCAGATGAGGGCAAGAGGGGATGCATACACGAAGCAAAGGTCATAAGACAAATCATGGTTTGGTATAAAAGAGTATGATTCAAATTGTTTGAGTGTTATATGTTTTTTCAGTTTCTGTGGCTGGCAGCTTTTAAAATTGCACCTATCCATTTCCTGATGCTTGTCATCCTTTTGGCAACTATAATACTATAATAAGGCAACTAACCAGGGGCCTGCGTATGCATTGTATACTCCAAAATTGTCATAGTCAGCCATTCTATCAAAGGAATGTTAACTTCCTAATGAATATTTTTTCCTCCTTCCTAATCAGCCCATCCATGTTATCTTCCCATAGTTATCTTCAAACATTGTTCTCTCACTCCAGGAAGCATGTTCCTTTTCAATTTCCAACTGATTAAGTGTAAGAATTATTATTATTATTATTATTATTATTATTATTATTATTATAATATGAATATTCTGTAAAATGTCTTTCATTTAATAGATGGTTGACAAATTATGCTCATATAACTGCAAAACCAAGGACCTTAACAATGGTGTGCATTTAAATGGGAAAAGTGTGATTTTTTTGACAAAAAAATTTCAAAAATCACATTTAGGCATAGGAGTTTGCATGTTCTCCCCGTGCTTGGTGGGTTTCCTCCGGGTACTCCGGTTTCCTCCCACAGACCAAAGACATGTAGGTTAGGTTAATTGGTGTTCTCAAAAATTGCCCGTGGTGTGTGAATGAGAGTGTGAGTGTGTGTACGTCTGTGTGCCCTGCGATGGATTGGCGCCCTGTCCAGGGTGTACCCCGCCTTGTGCCCTAGGCTTCCTGGGATAGGCTCCAGGCCCCCCGCGACCCTGAATAGGATTAAGCGGAATAGAAGATGACTGACTGACTGACTGACATTTAGGCATACATTAAATCACATTTAGGCATTACATTAGGTATTTAGGCATTATCCAGAGCATCTTACAAAAATGCTCAAGTTTCTGTCAATGGATAGATCCTTACACTGGACTACTAGATTACTATCTATGCACCATCAGTTGAACAATGTTGGGAAGTTTTTCTTCTTTTTTATTTTTTTGAGGGGCTTTTTTTTTTTTTGGAGAGATTTGCCCAAGTATTGAAGAAACAGATGTCTTTAGTCGTCGTTTAAAGGACATCAACAGGCCCGTTTAAATGCAATTCTGCCAAAGGGTTATGATACAACATTCAATGTCATGACATGTTCAGTGGATAAATTCTAAGAAGACACACCCACAATTGGCTCTGAAGGTAAAAAAAAACACACTGCAAGTAATATTTCAGAGAATGGTTTCAATTGTCTCAATTTAAGCAGAGTTGTCACACCAATTTTTAACTGCAGTTGTTTGCATGTGTCCAAGACTATTGTACCGTACTGTAAATGTCATTTTACACTGCTTAGTTCCTGTTGCAACACAAGCCTTCCTCTGATACTTAAGCTCCTGCTATCTTTGGCCCAATAATGAACCTTCTTTCAGTCACTTTTATCTTCTCGTCTTACCTCTTCTCTTGTTTTAAAATCAAGATTACCTAGGCATGTTTAGTTTTATACATACCACAGAGGATAGAAGCAGGTGCACTTATGTATGTAATGTTACACCACCAAGCTTTTTCTTTGACATCATTCCTTTCACACAAAGAGTTAAAAATGGCAACACTTACTGGAAAATTTCATTATTATTATTATTATTATTATTTATAATAATTTATATATAATTGATATATTCTTTAACTGTTGTGAGATTTTCCACAATAAGTCCTAGTTATAGCACTGTAGCCATGGTTAGTAAAAACCCAAACAGTAAAAAAGTAAAACAGGATAGTTGGCTCTGAATAATACATTGGTAACGGAAAGATTGGTGAATCACCCATGGACAAAACACTTGTAGAGTTTTAAAAGCATTCATGTAGCCTGCCATGGCAATGTTGCCTAGCAGACCTTCTGGACTTTTTGGTTACTCCAATAAATAAGTAAATAAATAAATAAATAAATGGCTGTGTGCTGTTATGCTACTCTGCATTTGTGGTTTAAATATTCCAAGTCAAAAGCTGTTCAAAAATGTTTATGCATACAACGACGTTCTTAACAACTGACATTAAAAGTTAAAATTCTAATATAAATTATGTAATCAGTATAATTTGTTAAAAGAATATGACCAGTTGCAGCATGTAGAGATGGCTCTGGTGGTATTAGTTATAGAAGAAATGGGCTTTGTTTCACCCTTTTCGCATGCAGACTTTTCAACCCTCATGAAAAGGTATCCGATGGCCTCATCGATTATTAACTAGAACTGTCAGAACTCAAGCCTTCACATGCCCAACTGCGCACAGATGGGAGAATTTTTCCAAAGTCCAGCTCAGCCACAGGTGTACATTTGTAGTTTCCTATTCCCCAAACCGTAAAACCTGGTGAACAGCACTTGATCACATCATGAGCCTGAGGACTGTGTCTCACGGGGACTTTCAGAATCTGTCTCTGTCAAAACTGCCAGCGTCAGACAACAGTATGTTCAAGTCCTACTCGGTCAGCAGCAATATTGGAGGCCGATTTGAAAAGGAGAGTTTGGAAGAGATCAAGGTGGTGTCTAAACCTTCTCATCCCCCTCGGAGGCCTGTGAGAGCGGTGAGGCCGGTGAGTGCTCTCAGTGTCAGTGGCTCCTTCCTCCAGATTAACCACCTGCAAGGAGAGCTGGTACGCAAAAGAAAGGTGAGCACTAACGGAAGATAATCAAAATTTTACAGAACTAACGGTTATTTTTCAGCCTGGGTTCAATGTCATGGGATATTTATTATGATATATGTGGAGGGTTGGGAGGTTCTTTGAGTAGCACTATGGTTTACAGAATTATAACATACACACACACACACACACACACCAACTCTGGTGCATAGGTTCACTACGAAGGATGGACAAATCATAAATTTACCAGCAAACCTTCGGGCAAGTCTAAATAAGCTTAAATATACCATGATTTTGTATCACAGAAATCTGAGGTAAAAAGTGTACATAAAAAGTGGTACATAATATAACAACATACAGTACAGTAGGGTAAGATAGTTAGTTAATTTCTTACATTAACAAAGCATAAAGATCACAAATTTAGCAATGTTTTTCTCTAAATAGGTTTACAATTTACAGCAATTTTACACAAACCTGTGTTCATGATCCTGAAAAGATCATCCATCATTTGTGCATGATAATAAAACTAAACAGTAGGTGCGATTCAGTAGTGTTTAATACAGTTACAACTGTGATGATTATTGGACCACTGGGTAAACATCATGTTTTTAAAAATAGATTTTTTTTTTTCTTTGCCAAGGTCATTAAGGAGGAGGGTTTCTTTTTTTGTCTTTTTTTTCTTTTTTGGTGCTTGAATCTTCTTTTGCTCCATCTGCTGGGCAACTAAGAATAAAAACTGCTTCTAATTGTTTATTCCTGATTAACCTCCCATATCATTAGGAATGTGAGGACCTAAAGAAGGAAAACAAGTACCTATCCAATGAAATTCACATGGAGAGGATCGTGATGAGAACCGAGAGTGAGCTTACCATGAGGAACCTTAGAAACCTCAACCAGGAACTTCAGGCCGAGGTTAAAGAGGTACTCAATTTCAGTTAGCCACCATTTGATCAGGACATTTAGGAGAGGGGGGAAAAAAAAAAAAAAAAGCCCACACTTGCTCTAATTTCTTAGTAGTTTGCTACATCCTATACTATAGATAGTAGGTTGTAAGGTCTATTTTCACTGTAGATTCTGTTTCCTCTTGGCATTATAAGTTAAAGCAGAAGCTGCATCTGAACCAGCAGAGGGCGACACTGTGCTCCAGGGCAGCAGAGGAGGCAGACAAGTCACGAAGTGTGGCAGAAAAGAACCAAACACTGGCAGAGGCTCGGGCACTAGAGAGCAAAGGAGAGAGAGATGCTGCACTGGCTGATAAACTGCAAGTCAGTGAAGAGCTGCGAGATTTGATTAAAGAGGTACACAATCATCTCTAGGGTGGAGTATGTCTCCACGTAGGGTGGAGATTCATACCTTCTCTTATTTCTCTGTATTAATGAAGTGTTTATACAGTAACGCACTGTGAAATTATAATCAACCATCGGCTTACTTCACAATGTGTTCTACAGCACAAAAACACGCAGCTGCTTCTGGCCCAGACTGAAAAAAATTACTTTGAGACCATGTTGAAACTGGAGAGGGTGTCTGGAGAGAAACAGTTTCTCCTCAAGGAAAACAAGGGTTTGGAGGAAGAGAAGAACTCTCTACGGCAGAAAATTAAAGAGCTGATTGATGAAAATGCAACACTCAAAGAAAAGTAAGACATTTTTGACTGAATTTAGATGAGAAGTTGCTAATGCGAATTTGCATTAACATTTACAGCATTCTGGCTGTAGGGAGGTGACCTGGAGACGCAGGGCTGCTGCTGCTGAGGAGCAGAGCGAGAGAGCCATTAAAGAGCAGCAGCAGGCCGAGCATGAAAGCAGACTTGCCAAGAGAGAGAAAGACAAATCAGTTAGTGAGTGTCTAAGCTGGAGGGAAAAACACCAAGCTCTAGCAGACATCTTTAGAGCACAGGAGGACCTCATATCGCAAAGGCAGAACAAAGCAGTGAGTCTCAATAACGGTCAAATTTCAGACACAGCTTTAGAATCTGAACTCACATTTAAACCTATTTGAACACTTTGTGTACTTCTTGTTTATATACTTTTTTTTTATATTTTTATCCAGTGTCAAGCAAACATAAAAAGCTACTTTCTTTGTATGTCTGAAAGTGACCAAAGGATAAAAATCCTAAAGAACTATGATGGAACTCCAAGAAACTTCACGGTACACTAAAACTTTTTCCTGTTATTGTTTTTTTTTCTTTCTTCTTTAAATCACCAATTACCAATAAGGCAAATTACCCAGCCTTATGAGATTTTTAACCACTTAGGAGGGAGATCCTGTGTATATTTCAGCATCTCAAGCCAGTGATGAAGACTCAGGAAACAGCTCAGGAAGGTACATCACATTACTGGACAACATTTTTCCTCTCTTTTTCCAAAAAGTAAACCTTTGAAGATAAGGTGTGCAATTTTCTTCTTTCAGGACCCTTCTCAGGGTCACAGCTCCTACAGTCGGAAGAGACACTGGACCAGCTCACTTTAGTGAACTCACACCAATGGGAGCAGATGCCCATGAGAGCAGTGCTTTGAGGAAAAGTCGAAAAGTTGTTGACTATTTCTGGATTTCCACTGACAAAGAATAATGTATTATCACCAATAATGTGAGGACCTAAAAGTACATCAATGATTATTAAAAAAAAAAAAAACCTGAGTACACACTTTACTATACTCTACATGATCATGCCACTACTGTGTGTTAGACAATGAGTTATGTTGTGATGCAAGTTACAAAATAAGGATAAAAATTCTCTCATGATAGAATTGATGACATTCTGCTTTTTGGTGACTTTTTTGTTAGCCCATCTTTCATCACCAAAATTAGAGGACACTAAATACGTCATATTAACTTAATATCAAAAAATGCTTTTACAATTAGCATCTGTGACAGCATCCCTATGGAAATGGATACAGAGTAAAGCAACCTTATACCCATTATACATCATTTAAAATAAGAAGCTTAACTTTTTGGGAATTGATTTCCTTTACTGAAATTGAAACAGTAGAGAAGCATACAGAGCACTAAAAACCTTACCATGACATAACCATGAGTTAATATATATTCTCACATACACATCGCCACAAACACCTCAAAGAAAATGATGTAAAATCAATGCAAATCGAGTCAATTTAAAACACTTGTCAGTAACAGGTTTCCTGTGCATTACTTATTGACAAGGGAAATAGCTTTTCACGTACTCTGAATATATATAAAAACAGACTGATGGGTTATCTATTCATTTTTAATATTATTTAATCTTTATTAATGATTAAAATATCTACTTGGGTGGATTTTAAGTAGAATTTATATCCAAGGCAATAACAGGCTACTGCATCTACCATTGCAACCAGACTGCAATAATACTGCAGAAGATTTGCTATTGCAACACTACACCTGACAAAGGCATCGCTCATTACTGAGTCAAATGCTGAAGTCAACACAAATGCAGGAGAACAAGGACATTAGCTGTCATCATTTAGATTTTTCCCTTTCTTCCCAACCATCATCAACAGTATTTAATAAACATTAAAGCTTTGCTGCAAATCCTGGAAACGAGTAGTGTGTTGTACATGATATTCTAAACGAGGTAGAAATGGACAACAACTTGCAGGTTATAGAAACTAAAATCTCTTGATTAGAGTTTGAAGGTCATGCACATTGAAGGATAAACAGACAATGCACTGCCTAAAGTCACATGGTCTTATTTGTGTGCTCCTTAGAAGCAACCATCTAGATGCATCAACCAAATTTGTTCAAATACACAGACATGCTAAAATGATTTAAACCAAATCACACAGGAATTTATTGTTGCGTTAACAACTTGGACTAAAATCACTGCCCAGGTTTAGCTGACAAGCGAGCCCCTATGTTTAACTTTCACCAGTAAAACAAATTGATCTATATTAAAGTAAATGTAAGTAATACAGCCATAGTGCATTAACAGCCAATATTTTGATTACAATAATACGTTTCAATATGTTCACTGGATCTAGCAGCATAGCAGAATGTTTGGTGGAAAAGCATGTGTTGTTGCAGTGGGGGTCTAGTGGATTAGGTGATGATTGATTTTTCCTTTTAATCAGCCTCCTCTTCTGACTCCTCTTCCTCAGCTGTCTCCAGCCATGTCAGCCACTGATTCACCTAGAAGTACAGGTGAAGAAACCGTTTTTACTACACATATTTCCACAATGATAGCATATAGCTTTTACTAGAGTTGAGTGTCAAACAATTGCTTAAATTACAATACTTCATTGTGAAAAAAAAAAACTAATATTTTAACTGGCCTTGAATCATTACAGTCGAAGTCAATCATTCTCTAATAGCCAGCAGCCAAACTGCATTCACCAGTCTTATTTTATGTATGGCTGTTAAATATATCTATTGAAATTCGGCCATTCAAGACCTGATATTGACCCAGGTTTCCTGAATTCAAGTCCTCAAATTTGTACAAGTATCTCAAACCAATATTATGGTTGGTGGCTGTCCAATGTCCAGCCATATCTAGCGTCAGCTTTCTGCTGGTGTTTAGTTTTACCACAACAGTGTTGCATCAAAATGGGAAAATAAAGGGAGGGGTTGTGCACGAGTTAAAATTCCTTTCACAAGCATACTTCAGTTATAAGCTTAATACTTTAAACAACAATTACCTGGAATAAGGCTTTTCCTTTTCCAGGGAACTCTTGTGTAATATCTTCTTTCCAAGCAAGGAAGGCATCTTCTTCAATGATCTCCATATCATAAAAGTGAACAAAGTAACGAAGCAACATGCCTGAACAGGAGAAGCGAGGAAAACGCACAGATTTATTTGGTTTCTGAATCCTCACATCAGCGTGCCAAAATTGTAGAAGAAGCATTTGCAAGTGGCTTACCTTTGGGAAAAGCATATGTGTTGCAGTGCACCTGTAGAGCATACAGGGCACTTACTTGAAGATCAGTATGGTCATGGAGGAACTTCTGCATAACCGGCTTGAAAGACAGAAGCAGCTGCTTTTCCTGGTCCAACTGCTCTTTAGTGGGGGCACTCAGATGGTCATCACCCTCGGTCAGGCACAGCTCGGCCGAGATGTATTGCAGGAAGCTGAAACACAAAATAAGGATTAGGCACTCCCACACCACAGTACTAACTTGGTACATTATGGATATTTATCGGACTAAACTTTTTATATTATTATATATTATTATAATATCAGAGTTTGGTCTTGTTCTCTACCTGGTCATGAGAATGTTGATGAAGCCCTTGTCTGTATGAAGTTTTGGTGAGATGTTATCCTTGATCCATTTGTAAATGCTCTGGGGAGCAGGGTCCACTTTGATTTGCTTTAAGAGCTCTTTTTCTAGTTTCATCAGGGGAAAGAGAAAGCTCAGACCCTTCCCTTCCAGAATCTCCACCATACGGTCCTTATTCTGATCAATTTCTACAAGGGAAAAAACAAAACAAAACCCAGAATCAAAGTCAGTGATAAAAGTCTTACTTATTATTTATGTTTCAACTGATTTTTCACTTCAATGGTAAAGATAAATAAACCCAAATACACTTCCTTTAGGATGCACAATGTTTAACATAAAACACACACCTGGGAGCATCTTCTGCATGTTAACCTTGCTCTGCTGGAAGTGCTCAGTGAGCCAGTCACGGTCCTTCAGCTTTGATGCTTGCTGTAGGCACAGCAAAAAAAGGGGAAAGTGGGTGCCATTTTCAAGAGGGTGGGCCAATTCTGCTATGCTGACTAGCTCTGCAATGACAGCCCGTGCGGCAAACTGAGCCAGGTAAGACTTCACCAAAGGGATGTCCGTCTCAATCTTGGGACACTGATCCAGCACATTCATCAGAGCCTGGGGAGGACATAACATAAAATGGTATATAACATGTACAGTAAAAATGCATTGGGATTTATCTTTCCCTGAAATATTTGATGCATTTCAAGCAGCTATTCAGAATCTATGAATAAAATTTTACCTGCATGAAATTTTCTCCCGTGACAAGTCCTTCTGTGCGCAGGGCATGAATGAGAGTTCCAACGTGCTCCTTATCTTCATCAGACCACTCCAAAGAACACAGAATAATCTTACTTAACAATTCTGGCAGGAAATGTCGAGGAGCCCTCATCTCTCTCACACTGTTGACTGCATCCTCCACGTTCTTACTCTTCAGGTACTCGGCGATTAAGGTTTCCTAAAGGCACACATCAGTCCCAGATGTGACTTTTTTTTATTTTTTATTACAAGTGAGTGATTACATATTTAAAAAAATGAATATAAACATGTATATAAACAAGAAAATATATGAAAGAACCTGGTTCTTTTAACACATACAGTCATTTTGAGCAACTCTTCCTTTGTAGGGGCAGGCTTCTTACTGATCTTCGGAGGTTTTTCTTGGATCAAAGGTGGATTAGTTTTCAGACCAAGTTGTGGAGGCTACAGCATGATGGACAAACAAAGAAAACAATTAGGATTGAAAGGAGTATATATAGCTAGTAAATTCTTTTAATTCCTTCAACTCAAAATATTTAGAGGTTCACAACCTGTCCAAGTGGTGGCGTCTGAGCACTGGGTGGCATCATGATGGGAATCTGAGGCTGAAGCTTTGATACTTGGTTCTTATTCAACATGAATGACTGAGCTGGTCTCAGACTAATCTACAGGACAGAGTTAAATTAGGTTAGTTTTAAATTTTCACTTGTTTACATTTTCAATGTTAACAATACTGTTAAAAATCTGCACCCTCATATCTCATAATCGCAGTCAACGGACTAGTTGTCAGCTTCAAAGAAGAGAATAGGAGAAGGAGGAATAGAGAAGAGAAAAAAGCAGAAAAGCTGACATCTAGCAAAAACCCTCAGAATAACGCGTCTTTTTATAATCACCGGGTGCACAAAGCAACAACGGAAGGTTTTCTTCTTGTGGTTTACCTCATCTGCATTGAGCTGTCCCTTCTTGAAGCGTGGGTGCATGTCCTTGGACTGAACTTGCTGCTGGGCAGAATGGATCTGGAAATGCTGATTCTGTCCCTAAGTGTAGGGAGAAAGGGGGGCACTTGTGTTAGAATACCATAATATGCTCTTATAAACATGATCAGAGAACGTATATGGTTGTAGTATTGTATGGTTGTATGTTTGTAACTATATAATATCAACAAGATGATGGTATCTTCAATGACCTACCTGATTAGACTTCATAAAGGGATTAATAGCCAAGTCAAACTGAGATGGCTGTGCAAAAGCCATGTGGCCGTTGAAAAGCGGGTTTGTGCGGTGACGTCCCAATGTGGGTGAGAATCTGTCCTGGATTACTCCTGGACCAGTTCCTATTCCACTGCCTACACACAAGCAATAGGCAGATATAAATCATACTTTAAAAACGAACAAAAACGTTTAGAAGAAAGATGTTTCATAACAGTAATGAACACCATGTTCACTGTTAATGCCACATTCACCTGGCATTTGTCCAAACATGTCAGCCAATCCTCCCAGAGTTTCCCTATCCAGTTTCATCTTGAATGGCATGAAGGGCCCCTCTAGAAAGAAGTCCATTCTGAATCCATGGTTCATGGGTGGAATGAAGACACCCAATTCCTAGAAAAAGGATGACATTTGTTTATCCACTGCATAAAATAAGCTGAAGAAAAGGTCTGGAGAATTTCTAAATACAATAAAAATTTAGGAAACAAAGCAATAATTCACCTTTACTGCTTCCTGATGAATCTGATTAATCGTCTTTGGTCCGTTGTCAATAAAGGCTTTGCGAGGAACCCAATTGTTCTCCCGTAGCTCCAGCGTGTCTTGCAATAGGAAACGAATCCTGGCTGGCATGTCCTTGTTGTTCATTAAGGATCGCATGCGACCAAAGTACTGATCCATCAAAGACTGTGGGTTTAAGAAAATGTAATAATTAACAGAAATCTGAGTGTTACTTAATTTCCTGGTGGAATCAATATTTCTTAAACCCAGACCATTTACCTTGGCTTTTTCATGATCAAGTCTAGGACCCACAGTTCTCATTATCTGACAGAGGCACTCCAGATCCTCGCCCATATCCTTAAGCTGGATCCTCTTCTTCCTTTCCAGAAGCTTAAAGAAAGAAATTAAAAAAAAAAAAAGACTCAGTTAAAAAAAAAAGGGGGAAAAAAGGCTGTAATATGGGAAGGAAATGTAGCATATAATATGTAGCATATAATATGTAGCATATAATACTCACTGTTTTGATGCACTTATGAAGGATAGATTCATGGATGAGATCAAGTTTGCCAAGTTCCCCAATAAATTTAATGTTACCAAGCATCTTGAGCTTGGCAATGGCACGTTGCTCCTCTTCTTCTGAAGTAAGAGGGCCATCTTTCTTGTCGTAGACTTTAAAGAGATTAAAAGGTATAAATGTTAGCAACACCGTTCAATTCATAACCAATACCAAAAAGGGAGAAATTGGCATTACTCACTTTCAACATTTTTGGTGCGGTTCTCAAATTCATCTTGAAGTTTGGTTATCAGAAGTCTTCTGAAAGTCTATGAAGCATGATGGAAGGCAACAGAATTCAGTCACAAAACAGTGAGGAAAAAAAAACATATAGAATAATACACATCACTGTACTGCGCACTTACTGTACTCTGTTTTTGTGGGGTTTGAATCTCAGTTCCAGGGCCATCAAAGTTTGGTGCATCCTCTGCCAAACGCAGACATAGCTGAGCATAGAGTGAGCTGTATTTTGGCTCTTCTAAAGCTTTGTCTACGATCTGCAATGGGAGATTAAAAAAAAGGGTCAGCTAAAATAACGGGAACCAAGATTACATTGCTACCTTGAGGAACCGCAAGTAGAAAATTTGTTCCAATTACAATGTTAATATATATACTGTATATCTAAGTATAAGGGGTATTCCATTATACTTGCATTTCATTATTTAACAACCTAATAGTAGCCTGGGGAAAAAAAAAAATACATTTTAAAATCCAAACTGATTATGTAGAATGTAGTCCAAACTACCACAGGAAATTCTCTTCATACCCATTTAAGTTGCTAGAAAGTATGAATAAGCACGAATATGCAATTTAAAAACAGTCATCATATACAGCTAGCAACTTGGTAACTATTAAACAAGCTCATGTGTCTGAAGTTGACGTGTTAATAATGTCCACCATTTTAAGATTTATTAAATTAAGGTCTTGTTCAGACTGCCTGCCCAACTCCAACTTTTGCCATATCCAGACTGGAATCAGATTGCTTTCATGTAGTTTAAAACAAATAAATAAATAAAATAAAATAAAATAAATAAACACACTACACTGAATCAGATATTTGCAAATCTGATCTGAACCACATCCAGTGGTGGTCTTCCAGTTCAGATTTAGGAATCAGATTGGATTTCTTTTAAGTACAGAATTTAAGTACAGAAAAAGACAATAGTCCTTGAACAAAGGACAAAGTAAAGTGTCTGAGTGTACTGAGACACCCTACCAATTTGCAATCAAAGCTAGGGGAATGTGCTGAAATATGGGATAAATAAAAATAAATTAAAAATATATAAATGTGTAAATAATATGCGGCCCGTGAGACTTGAACTTGGACATAGTGCAGCCCACTGCAAAAAAAGGTTGAGAACCACTGATCTAATGTAATGTTACACCATATTGATTTTTGGCAATCACTTTAACTACATAACCAGGTAAATATATAAACATGTACATGAATCAGCCAACAAAATGTATACACACTTCAGGAAAAGAAAAACTTAGTAAATTTTGTATTAAAATATTTATACGAGACATCATGAGATTAATACAACTTTACAACAAGTTTTTACTTCCTCTTACATGACAGCAATTTTCAAAGGTTACACATTTTTAATGATTTGAACGCGCGCACCGAGGGGTGGGGGGGGGGTTGGGGTGGAGGGTGCATCGGTCCACCGGGCAAGCCCCCCCGGTCGCATGATCTAAACGCGCGCGCAACCCCCCCATCGCGATGCCGGCGCAGCATCGCGATGTCTATCGGCCATCGCCGATGGCATCGTCTATTGGTCCAACCCTATTGGTCTATTGGTCCAGATCAAGGCAAGTTCCTTCCTTCAACTCCACTTAATCTTTCTTCCCATCTTTCAGGACTAAACTTGTATTGGAAAACTCTAATCTAGTCTTTTGTTCCCCCAGTTTACCAGCAGGCATCACCTTGTGGTAAACTCTCCGTATTTATCCAGGGAAGTTACCACTTGACTTAACAGATAGCCAAATCAAGAACACCATCAAGGCCAACAGTTGTGAAAAGGTTTTTCTTCACCCAACAAAAGAACTCATCACCCACCACAGTTTTCCTAAGCAGTTTGTTAGCCACAACACTTATGTTTATGCTATCCCTATAACCAGCTTGCTTTAAATTGTCAGTCTTATAAAAACTTTGGTCACTGGCAGGGACCGCTCCTTGGACTTTACATTAACCACACCAGACCATGGAACATGTAAGAAATCCAATGTCCAATTATTTTCGTGTGTGTGTGCTTTATAAAGGATAAGTAACATCTGGATTAAGGTAGATAATTATAACGATATGCTCATAACTGGCAAAGCTCTCAGATGTCATTATATAAAATTTCACTCACCAGCAAGATGATTCCTTTGAGGACGAGCTTCGAATCTACGCCCACATTGAGGAGCTCAAGGCATAGCTTGTCAAACTTTTCCGGGGTCAGTTTATTAAGTATCCTACCAAAAAAATTACCAGAAAAGGTTATCCATCATGTTTAAATATATTTCCAAATATCTAAGAATCTGTATCAGCAGATTCAAAAAACTATTTAACAAAAGGCTTCGACACTTACCCTCTTACTTTTCTAAAGATTGCATCCTGATGCTCTTTTTCATCAGTGGAGTTAACATCTCGTCTAGTGCTTCGTGAAGGAACCCATTTCTGAACGCTAGGCCCCGGGGTTTTCCCCAGGTACTCGCTAAGGAGGGAAAAGACAGAGTTAGGTTTAGGAGCACTACATTAATTATAGTGCAGTGTCTGCAAAAATGGATACACGGCAGTGCCAGCATGTACAGTTTAGCTGTAGCAGTTATTACTTTTCTACAGTATTTTGATGAAAATAATAGATGCATTCAATAATAGATGTGTAAGGTTAAATGCATCAAATACTTTCTTTCAGCATGTATTTCAAAATGTTTGTTTTTACCATTTAGGTTCCTTTTGGGGCAGATGAGTTGTTTGAAGTTTTTCTTTTGTCATTAAAACTGTGGAATGTTTATTCTTCAGTTAAATTGTACTATGGAATGCAATTTGTGCCAAAAAGGATTGAACAAAAAAAATAAATAAATCAGATGTTTGCCTGTGATGTCACTGCACACAGCAAGCATGGTAGCATGCGCACACAACACAACAGAGGGGAGGGATGAGGGGTACTTAGTGCTCCCACATTAATAACGGCTCTACAGCCAATCAGGGTTGCCTGTGAGTTCATGCAAGTTGAAGGAGTGCATAGCGCCGTCCTCCGAGTGTGTTATGCCAAACCCCCAACGGTGCGTGAGCGAGCAGTTCGAAAAGATGCGGTCGGCTGGCGTCACGTGATTCGGAGAAAAACATGATAGTCTTCGGCCCTCCCAACTGAGTGGGAGCCCCTAGTGACGGGGAGGAATTGGACACGACCAAATTAGGCAGAAAATCTGGAATTATTGTACGTTATTTGATTATGATTCTAATGGTACTTAATTGCAGACATGAAATTTATATCGCCAGTGCTCCTACTGGTTTAAGGGTTAAAAAAAATATTAGAACCTTTATATTCCTTTAGTTTGTTCTTTTCACTTTGTGAAGAAAATCCCTATGTAGGAAAATCTGTATCCCAAAAAAAAAAAATCTGGGTCTCATCAGCAAGACGAACACACAATTCTGAACCGAGCGTGAAATATAGTAAATATTATTAAAGATTAGCTAGTTGTTCAATAACCCTGTGGTAACCGGTCTTGTAGCGCTGTCTGAGCTATTTCAGTAGTGGTGGTCTGCTTTCCAATATAATCATGCCACGGGCTAGTAGGAAAGGAAGATTAGCAACATCTGTTGACCAACAGCTTGAGATAGTAAACAGCTATGCTCATAACTCAAATTTAGCAGCTAACAGGGGGAAAAATACATCTTCCACGTGCAGTAGGGTAGATGTTTTCCATTTATATTTCTATGTTAAAGTACAAAAATACCGAGAAATGTGTTTAGATATCAGAAGTGAAAATGACTTTCCTCAGATTTCTCAAAAAGAGAAAAATAAAAATAGCAGGATCATAACGAATATCAGCAATCACTCAGCAGTACTTCTGTTACTTTAGTCTATGTACAAAAAAAGTGCTTATGAATCAAATAGAAAGACTTGCACAAAAAGAGGAAATGGGGCAGGTACATTCATGTTTCAAAATATGGGCGATATGATCGGCCGGTTGCTGAGTTTGGTCTCCCATTTTCTTTTTGCTTTACTTTTAACTAGCTTTTAAGATTTGGTTATTAGAACATCAGTATGCAGTACTTACATTCCAAAGCTAATATAGGTAAGGGGTTAAATTACAAGTTCATTTAAAATCATCCTCAGAGTAGACTGAAAGCTAAGGTAATACAATAGACAAATGCTTTGTTCCCTTCATATGTACACTTTTTATTAAAACTGATCTAAATATGAATATAGATATCTATCATGAAGGAACTTCTGTGCAAAGGTGAAATTGCAGATCTAGAACAAATTTGGCAAGTATGAGATACAGTACAGGCCAAAAGTTTGGACACACCTTCTCATCTATCTGTCAATGTGTTTTCTTTATTTTTATGACCATTTACATTGGTAGATTCTCACTGAAGGCATCAAAACTATGAACGAACACATGTGGAGTTATGTACTTAACACCTCTGGGAACTCCTTCAAGACTGTTGGAAACCATTTCAGGCGACTATCTCTTGAAGCTCATCGAGCGAATGACAAGAGTGTGCAAAGCAGTAATCAGAGCAAAGGGTGACTATTCTGAAGAAACTAGAATATAAAACATATTTTCAGTTATTTCACCTTTTTTTGTTAAGTACATAACTCCACATATGTAGTAAATTTTATATTTTTATGAATTTGATCAAACAGGTAGTGCTGCATACCCTTGGCTGGTAATATGCAAAATTTTCAACAACCTGTAATTAAAAAATATATATACTGATTAATTACTCACCTGTTTCCAGCAGTCTTGGGATCCTGCTCAGGTGCACCCCTACCTCCTCCTTCGCCCGAAGAAGCACTGGAACAAAAGAGAATCACAGCTCGACAAATAATCCCTGCAGGGCTTGACATTCACTAATGGATAAATGAACAAAACTTTGATTAAAAAGGTAAGACCAAATCATTGAGGTTACACACCTGAAACGAGAAGAACCCCCTTCTGCGATCACACTCTCCACTTTGGCGGCTTGATAACGATGAATCTTCCAAAGAATAAAGAAGAAAGGGTGGGGTGGAGGAAAGAGCGAGCTGCACCACACAGGAGCACAAACAGCGTTAGAGAAGTGCACGAGAGCATGAGCATCACATACGTTAGTTACTAATCATTAATAATAACTGAGCAAATCAACGAGATTCACGTCACATGTTCCCTTAATGACACACGATCAAAGCGTTAATGAAGTTTCAGCATGTCGCAAAGGGCATTTAGCATCCTTGGCCTACAAGATTTTTTTTTATTTTTTTTTTACAGGGGGGAAAAAGGACAATAATTTAGTAAATGACAAGTTAACCGCAATGGAATTATCTATTAGTTGGACAATAAGTATTCTCTCAACAATTAACAAATGCTACCAGTTTAAACTTGGTCAATCTAAATGTGTCGCATTTAATAACTGCGCATTTTCACCACACCGCAGCTAAGCTAGTTCCAGCTAACCGGCTAACCTTTAACAAGACACCGTGTCTTCCCAGCTTCTGAGCTAGCTCTTTAACCGAGTTAAATACATTATTTAATTGTTGCAAATAAAATAGTTCAACTGTAACACTTGGTGTATATACACACCGATGTTGTTAGGGGGAACCCGACGCCATTTTATAGTTAGCTAGAAGCTATCTGCGTTATTTTCTCGGAGAGCTAATGCTGCTCAAAGCCAGCGCAGGGACTGAACATCGGCTAACAGCCATTTTGAAACGGTTACCTACAGTACATTCCGCCCTTACCTTTACCGAGGCAACTTCAGCTTTGACGATTGTTTTTTCTAACCAAAAAGAGAAAATTGTAAAATAAAATAAAATTAAAAATAATAAGCAAAGAAAGGCCGGCTAAATTGGATCCACGCTAATCTGTATAAAAGGAATCACACGAGATTTCTCCTCGCAGAGCGCTCCAGCTAGTTATCTACTCAACACGACGGCGCATATGACGTCACCACACGGATGTAACGATATACCGGTGCAGTGATATATCATAATCAGATATAAAATAGATATACTGATAATATTTTTAGTACATTGGTATAAAAAATCTAATTGCTCACCTTGCTTAAAAATAAATATATCGACTTCACACAACCAGAAGCCTCAATGCATTTATCGCACTGGTGCAAACTTCCACCATTTCTACATTTTTTGCTCACTTTCTCTGGCCTCCTCCATCATGTCTACGCAGAGCACTGTAAGCTTCAGCACGGCCACTTCCTTTAATGTGTTTGAATGCAGCATTGTGTCTGACTTTAAAGTGGTCTCTGAGAATCAGAGCTACTTCCACATGTCTTCGGCAGGGACTGTGGCTTCTTTCCTGCTCTGACAAAGGCAGTTTCTGGCACCCTGGTTGGACAGAAACTTGCAGAAAGGATTAGCATGGCAAAACTTGGACCAGAAGATCTAACACCAGTTCCCATCTTGTCCATGCACATTTCTGATACATCCCCACCATCTTACTTGCCATCAGACTGTCAACCCCTCTTATCACCTTCTCTCGGGCCAGCTGGAACCAGTCCTTGCCCAGGGCTGGGCTGTACAGTAGCAGGATGTTGTAAAGGTAGCCAGTCTTGCTCAGTTGGATGCCACTGTTCCCCACCAGGGCTCCCTGCTGTAGCCAGAATCCAACTTGGTCCACTGCATCCTGTACCTTCCATTTCTCCCAGTTCTCACTTTAATGCCTGCCTGGGATCATTTTGGTTTGCTTGATTCCCTGTGTTATAATACTGTTCTTGCATATGTAACAATGAAACCCTCATGCTGCTCTTGTGAAGCATCAGTTAATTATTGTTCCCTTAAAGATGGTGATTAAGCCTCGTGGCAGGCCCACTACCTGTAGTGGTGATGACGGTAGCCCTGACTTGTCCATTGCCACTAACCACGCCTCCAACTAACGTTTTATGAAATGAAAAGCTGCAGAATCCTTCAGACTGCTGCAAAGGTTTTCCCAAGATTCTGGCCAAGCTTCTCAGTGACTGTCTTATCTATCTTGGTTTTTCCCAGTGAAAAATCTTTGAAGTTTTATTGATGGAAATCACAATCTATCATTATCAAAGTTATTATATTCATTATTTATTCATTTTACTTGCTTGCTTGACCAGGTCTTTAGATGACAACTGAAATGGTCACCAGTGTGCCTAATGTTTTTATTTTGTGACTAGGATTTATCCAGACAGTTGTTATTCTTTGTTAGATTGTTATCCCTCCACCAGAAAATTATAGTGATTTTTAATCCAGTTATAGATGCTCTGCTCTGCTGTGTCAGGGCTGTGTTTAATAATGAGAGTGCACACAAACATAAGACAGATCATCAGACTGTTCAACTGTGATAATGTTCACGAACATTTCGTAAGCGCCTCTTGTTGCTGAATGTAAGCCTGCTGTACTATCTCGTGTGCTTTCGTGTTCTTGTGTTGTGTCCACAGTGAATGTGCTTGGATGCACACGCTGACAAACAGTTGGGGGAGATAATTGCAAAACAACAGAATAGAAAAACGGTAACATTTTCTGATCAGTGGAAAAGTCATTTTTAGTCTAAATAGCTCGCCCAGTGCCTTGCTAACTAACGGGCATGACATAGTCCAGCTGGCGAGCTAGCCAAAGTCAGCACAGGAACCCTTCCTGTCCAAACTCTGCATCCTACAGTTACATCAGATGCTATTGATACAGAGATTGAGTTGACCAGTCAAAGTTTTCAGGAATATTCATCACAGCTGCAGTCAGTATTCAGTCATCATTATCAGATACTGCTAGCAAAGCACCGCTAACTAACTTCCTTATACCCACGTCTCTAGTATAATATATCCTTATGTTAAGTAAAGGGTTAATTTTTTTTTCAGAAAATTACTTGATATTTAGGAAAATATTCCTAAATATTTAGGAAAATTACTTGCCTCCTAAATACTCCTAATATACAAAAAATTACTTGCCTCCTAAATATTTTGGGTTCAGGAGCTAAAGGCTCCTAAAATTCAGTTTGTCTGGATCCCTGCTGTTAATTAGCAGAATGAGTTTAATCCAAAACAAAGACTCCTAAACGTATAATTCTGTCTAATGTTCTGTAATTAAAATCAGAAATGAATATTTAAATAGACAATTACTATATATACTGAAGTTAAGATGTTAGTTAGTTTAAATATAGTTATTTAAATAGGATCATTAATATTTCTATTCTAACATATATTCTTATTCAAAGTCATCTAGTTTCAGTTGGTTTAAAGTGAAAAAGCCTTACCTTAGGATCTTAAGGGTATTTATTACGACCACTTAAAGCACTAAATGCTAATACTTTGTAAAAGGGGATAAAAAAAAATTACAAATTTAACATGCTGAAAAAAACACAATAGAAATACAAAGTTTAGTTATAAAATGAGGTAGTGGATAAAAAAACATAAAACATCTGGGCCCGTATTCACAAAGCTTCTTAAGCCTAAAAGTTGCTCCTAGTGATGAAATTCTAAGAAAATTCTT
>JAQQZT010000038.1:13772289-13787114 GCA_030068275.1 Clarias platycephalus | reverse complement strand
CCATAATGTTAAGAGAGAGGTTAAGGTACAACTTAAGAACTACTTAGCGATAAGAAGCTTTCGAGAAACCGGGCCCATATCAATAAAGATTGTTACAGCTGCTGAAAGAACCTTGGACCTCCAGGAGGCTACATCACATGGCCTCAATCAATAATCTGAAATGTATAATTCACCAGCGAGAAAGCTGTGTTTGTAAGTATATGGGGAAATACTGTTATTGAGTAATGAGGAGCTTTTTGTATGTTCTTTTTCTCTGTTTAATATGCTAAAATTTGAAAGAAGAGTGCACTGTAATCCACACTGGGTTAACCTAAACTGTGTACAAAATAGTCCAATTAGTGTGAAGTTAATGCAGAACACAAATTAGTCCATTAGGTAGAGCATCTTTAGCAGACACACAGTGAATCCCAATGATATTTGGCACAGTTTGGAATTTAAGCTAAAATTAGAGTTAACCTGTAAAAATCAATTTTCTAAAAGATTATTGGATCCTTAATATGTCACTGACATAATATTTAAATCCATAAAGCCTTTTGAATGCATTAAACACAAATCTCCACCATATTTGAAGCTCAATCATATGCTTTTACTCTTTAAAATTAAGATACCATGTAAGACACAGCATTTTCATTGATTTATCTTTAGTATCTGCCATGATACAGTCGGAGCCAATTGGAAACAAGGCGGCAAAATTAACCCTATATTGGTCACAGGTCCATCACAAGAAACCATTAACACACACACACACGCACACACACACACACACACACAGATTTACACATTTAGTCACACATGTTTTTAAATACTGGAGAACATGGAGAAAAGCTACATGGACGAGGGGAGAACATGCACAGAAACTGTGTATGCCAGGAGTCATTAACTCCAGTCCTGATGAGCCAGTGTTCAACACAGTTTGGTGATTCTTCTGCTTGAACACAGCTGATTCAATTAATCTGTTCATTACTAGATTCAGTGGGTGTGTTCCGGTATTAGAAAGTAGTGTCCAGTAAGTATACTAGCAGAGTTGACGATTCCTGGCATATGCAATAACCTGAGCTTAGTATCAAATTGTAAATCCTGATGCTGTAAGGCCCCACTGCTACCAGCAGGCAACCATGCCACTAGAGCTGTAATCGGGCCTTAAAAGTTAGGCCTGACAGGGCCTGAGCCCGACAGATTTCGGCCCGAGCCCGACAAGTACATTTTGATTTACAACCTTTTAAAAGCCCGGACCCGATTACAGCCCGACATTATTCAAATGTGCGCAAGCGCACAGCTCTTTTGCCTTTGGTCAAGAATGAGTCATTTATACATGTTTTAACATAATTTATTTATGACTAACATATAGGCTACAGGCAACTTGGAAGTTGGAACAAAAAATAAAAAACCTCCTCCATTTCTCTCGCGCTAATCAAAACGCATCACATGACCGTTCATTTACCGCGCAAGCCCGAGCCTGGCCCGAGCCCGTGTAAAATTATATTAATTAAGCCCAAACCCGACCGAAACCGTCGGGTCCTGTCGGGTCCCATTGGGTTTGGGCAAAGATCTTCAGCTCTACATGCTACACTGAATCAGTTCTGTTTGCTGTAACTTGGGTGATCAGAGAGAAAGTATGTATTTTTTAACAAAAGAGTCAAAAATATGTGTCAGGGGAGAGCTTATGAGTCACTGGACTACAATTCCCAGCGGGTACCACTGAACATCTGTTTTGGTTGCCACTGGTAATTTTGTGTAGTTAGATCCTGGTTTTCTGTGTCACAGTGTCTTGAATTTTCTTGTTTTTCCTGAGTATTAATGCTTAATTTGTGTTCCTACTTAATGTGTTCAGGGACTGAGCTCCAATGTGTGACAACAGGCATATTCTGTTTGCAGACCACATACTTAAAAGAAGAAGATTTTTTTATTCTTTTTAACACTTTACCAAGACTCTCATGAGCTGAACATTTGGGATGAAAGTTGAATTTACTTACAGTACTTACTTAGACTGCACTCTGAAAGCTTGATAAGGAAGCACTTTCTGCATTTTTTTTGTTGATTTGAATAATTTATGAGTTTTTATTTCAGTCTACCCATTTAAAGGTAATCAAAGCAGGCTGTAATTAATTCCTGAAGAAGACCTTTCAACATTGCTCCAGGGCTCTTATCTGGAATTTGCATTTGTAATGGTTTCCCACAAACCTCAACTTCTCTTAGCTTTTCAGTTGGTCTCTACATAGCAAATGCAAAATATACTTCTTCCCAATTAACAACTATGCCCCGTTCCTTCCATCTTGTCTCTATGGTTTGTGTCTGGAAAAAAAAAAAAACTTTTTTACCCTTGAAAAAGATAAAATAAAAACACTGAATAAAAGATTAAAAGCATCTTGTTTAGGTTCATGCTCACAAGTATGTAGATCAGCTTACGTGTTTGGATGTCAGCTACAATATTTAATCTATGTGACTGACACCACTCCACTTGATTTAAAATCGAATTGAATTAGTATTACCTTAACTTATAACTTTTCAACATAGCTATCCATCAAAGACTGGTTAATTACTGCTAAAGCAAACACTTGGAGGGCTGGCTGTAGGCAACGTGCCTGGAATTGGTATCACAAGATGGTCTGTGTGTAAGAGCACAGGGAGTTACTGAGTGCTGTGACTGACACATGCGTTTTATGGATGAGTTCCCTGAGGCTCGCTGGGAATATCTGTCTAACTGCAGCTGCTTGAGGATTGAATTAGCCTTTTGATCCACTAATCAATTTGGAAAGGGGGTAAAATTAACAGCGGAGTTGCTTACTTATCACCAAGAAGGAAAATAAATCACTTTGAGCCATTGGCAAAGTGGAACAAAAATGCCTTAGTTGGATATATTCCCTTAGGTCTACAGGCAGATACATAAAGACATCTTCTTGTTAGTCTTCATGAATCATGATGCTCAACTTCAATTTAATGTTATGTAATGTTTTTTTTCTCTTTCATTGAGGGATTAACTAAGTAATTTCTGATAATCAAACATATACCATTCATTTTTATGCAGCACTACCAAAAGCATTCTCTGTCATTTTAAAAGGTCATCTTTACCCCATACGACTTATTACAGGGCATGAGCCAGAGTACTCATAGACAAAGTGGATGAGTCAGTAATGATGACACAATACCTTAAGAGCAACTAAGGTGATTAATAGGGAGTGAATCTCAGTCAAAGCAACTTTGCACATTGCACTCACCAGGAAATTGGATCACATAAGACTTCTGAGGTGGTGAAGAAAACAGAAATTTAGAAGACACACATACAAGAATAAATATACATACCAGTGGTTCCAGGAGGATGACCATTTTTATGTTGTAAAATGTTTTATCCATTAAGTACAATAAAATTAAGCTCATAGAACTTTTAGTTAACTTTTAACAACACGATAGGTAAGAACAGTATAAGCCTTATCTGATTTTAGGGTCAATTTAATGAATATTTATTTATTTGCTGAAAATGTTCTTGACCTTTGATGACATCTTATTGCACTTCCTCAGTTTAAATAGCAGAGGCTTATTCGACTCTCCAAGTCAGCATCTCTAAAGGCTTAACCTCTACTGATTTATTAGTACAGAGGAAAGTCAATGGTGTCATTAGGGAAAAAACAAAACAAAGATTTTTAATTGTATTGTGGTAATATTACAAAATCTAAATTATACTATTATGCTATGTTACATTAGTTCTGTTAACTAATCCAAAAAGATTTAAATTGTCTAAGGTGTGCTAATTAAGATTCTCTATGCGGTATTTTTTTTCTTTTTAATGCTCATTTTCAAGTACAGTATATGCCCAGGCCTGAATAATAACTTTCTTTTGTTTTTATCAGTGTGCAAGCATATATTATAATAAGCACATAAGTATGTTTGCAATCACCAAATAAGCTTTTGTCATATTAGCAGGATAATAATGAGTTTAATGAGGATTGCATTAGAGTGATCTCAGTAAAACTGTAATAGGAGAACCAACAATATTGAAAGTACCAAGTAAGCTGAAAAACAACTAAATGTACAACAAGTATTTTTTTTGCCTGACATTGTCTCATATTTTCTTCTGCCTGGAGATAATCTGTGTTCTTCTGATGGCAATTAAAGACCATCTTCATTCCATCTTTATTTCATTCTTTAAAGGACATAACTAATTTTATGTAACCGTTGGTTCTTTTTTTCCCTCATCATTCCTATCTATTTTTATATATGCCAATCAGTCATAACATTACCACATTAGCATTGATTATCAAGTAAGCACATTTATGCCTGTCTCATCTGTTTTATTTATTTATTTATTTTTACACAGAAAAGCCAATGTAACACAGCTCGCCTTGCTACAGCATGATAGAAAGGCACCAGAAAACCCAGTGCACCACAGCCCACTACACCAGAGGGCTTGGCAGGCAAAGAAGTCAAGCTTGCTGACCCAGCCTGCAAACTCCCCAGATCCCCAATCCAATCGAGCGCCCATGGGACAAACCATGGAGGCGCCACCTTGCAACCCACTGCACCCAACATTCTGGTGTCACACCTTCAGAGGTCCTGTGGAATCATCCCAGAGCTGCCAGGTGGAACCTACAAAATATTGGGCATAATGTTTTCACATTGTAATGTTATGAGTGATCAGGGTAGATGAAGAGAGTTCCACAGAGGATCCTGCAGTCAGATCCTTTTGCCCTAAGGTGCATTAATATTAGCTATGGAATATGCATAGTAAGTAGATTGTATGATGGATAGTTATCGATTTGAATTTTATGATGGAGAGCAATTACTTGTCTAAGGATCTAAAAGGTTGTGATTAATCGATGCTGATGTGTAACAGATACATACAAGATCATTTTCTAGTATTAAAAAATGTGGAAGAATGAGGTGTCATTGGCAAAATGATTTATGGTAAACCATGAAACCCAAAATGGAATGACAGCAACCTTGTAAGTAATATAAGGGTTTTTTAGAGCAAGTTTGGAAGTAAAGATGATAATACGAACTGAAAATTTCTCACATAAATCCATGTATAGCTGTAGTAAATTATCAGGATGTTCCGGGCAGTTCCATTTGACATGGAAGGCATGTTTTCTTCATGCTCCATGCTCATTTGTTTTCTCTAGCTGTCTATTCTAACTCTATTTTACCTGGCCTGTTCCACACAATTCTTAGCAGATTTTATTTTTTTGTTCATGGGAAAATAATTAGAAATTTTTGAAACGAGTTACTGTTTCATAAAGGCATTATTATCCCTACAAATATACTTTTTTGTGAATTGTCAGAGCCTGGTCTTATAAATTTGGTTTGCTCAGGCAGCTGAAAGATATTCAACGATGCATAACACACTGACCACCTTCTGCTGCTGGTCTCCTCTTCTGTCCCTCCTCATTGTGCTCATGCTTTGCTCACGTCCTCCCCAAATGTCATGATTCATTGTGCTATTAAAAGAGATGAGTGCAAGAGCTGATGAGGGCATGAATGCATGATGATACAAAGGTATTGAGAGTCACTCCTCCTCTTCCCTAACACACTGCTCCCTGTTTATGCCTCAACGCTCATTAGTGCCTTGGCCTGACAGCGTCTCCTGCTGCAGATCCACCATTTTCTAAGGTTTTCCTCACAAACCATAGTCAAATCAGTGGCTTTCCCAGGAGTGATCTTGTGCTCTGCACTATATGAGACCTTCGTTAGTGTAGAGCAGCCACTGCATATGACATTCACAACAAGACCTGTGACCAATTCACAGGTTCCGTGTTTACAACCAAAAGACAAAAACAACATAAAACAACCCTCATGAAGACAAAGCATTTCTCAAGAAATGTCAGAGTTGCCATGGCAACATTGGTTTTCACATAATTGTGTTGTTTGCACCACACAAATAAATGTCAACATTGAAAGTGATCTATTGACCTTTGGGTTTGTTGCCCAAAGTCATGCTGAATGAAAGAAAAAGAAAAAAAAAATCCAAGTTGCTAGGTATCTTTGTTGAACTGAAATGAACCTTTGCAAATGGCATTTTTACAATTATTTTTAAGGGTGATTTTGTTATCTAAGCAGAGATTGTCATCATCATGTCTCCGATTATTATCATGAGTTTTCAATAGGGCTTCACATGTTGCAAGACATCTTCAAATTTCTTGCATGAAGGACAAGTGAAATGTGTGTGATTTTTGTGTAAGGTATTTTATAATATAACCATACAAAAGATAGTACAGTATATATTTGAGCACCTGTCACTGGCAAAACATCATTGCCAAACTAAAATGAATCAAATGTTTGAATGTGTTCTCTGATAGCAGTGTCCTGCCTGAAACAAACATCAATCAATCAATCAATCAATCAATACAATCAAACAATACACAGTATATAACTGTGCAGGACAGCTGATGTTTTCATTTAATCTGAATTAAATCAGTAACAGTAAAACAAAGTTCTATTTGATGTTAAATTCATGTATGCTTGGATCCCCTTGTTGATGCCTTAATGCACAGCCAATGACAATAATTTATTCAAGGTAGTCAAATTTGTTCAGTAGAGTATGTCAAATACATATAAAACAATATTAATATAACATACCTGCCAATTGAGCATAATACATTCATATTTATGGAAATATATTCAGACCGCCTTATCCAGAGCGACATTGTATCTGATTATACATCTAAACAGTTGGTGGTTAATGGCCTTGTTCAATGGCCCAACAGTGGCAACTTGTTGGTGCTGGTGTTTGAACCTGGGAGCTTCCGATCAGTAGGCCAACACCTTAACCACTGAGCTACTTCTGCAATATTGATAATCCCACACATTGTCCACACACAGACCCTAGCAGAGTGCTTGAGCTCTACAAAAACATTTGGTTAAGTTTACATGTCGTCATGATTAAGATAAAGTGTAGGACAATGTACCAACTGCAGTATTTCTTCATTATGTTAGGAATGTGGCCTTATAGCATATTCAGTGTGTGTGTGTGCCAATTACAGAACCCTGTTTATGCAGAAAAATTACATACTCTGAAACATCTGAGAACTATCTCACTGCTCTTATAAACAGCAAAGTAAAACTCAGTGGTGTTAAATGTAACTGCAATCTATAAATCTAGCTAATGTGTTGAATTGGGATTCAGGGCGTACTTAGTGCCTGTCCTAACCCTGGATAAATATAGTAGGAGAGTTGCATCAAGAAGGGAATCCAGTTAAAAAATTTTGTGGCATGTTAGATGTGTGGATCAGATGGTCCACTGTGGCATGCCTTTAATGGGAGCAGCTCAAAGAACAACAACAACGATTTTGTAACAACTAATTGCTGTGTTTTTTCTTACGGTACAGTATATTGACTGTATGTGTCCAGTCTTGTAGACATTATTAAGAATAATATATCAGTTTACAATATATCAGTATTATATATTATATACTGTATATATCAATACAACACTAATACCCTCACAACATTGATTATCACTTGTATACCACCAAACTGGTGATCATGGGTACTATGCCTGTGGGGACCAGAGGCCAGCCCATCCAGACCGATCCCATAGAAAAGCCAAAGTAGCACAAATAACAGAAAAAGAGGCACAAGAACAGCCAGCACACCACAGCCCACCGTGTACGAGGCACAGCAGGCAAATAGCCCAACCCCGCTATCCAGGCCTCCAAACACCAGATCCCTGATCTGATCCACAGAGGCTCCACCCTGCAACCCAGTATTGCAGTATTATACACACACCAACTAAACTATACAGTAAAAAAAAAAAAAAAGAAAGAAAGAAATTTGCTAATTTAGCATTCACTTAATGTGAATGCACTTAATGACTAAGGGCTCCAAGAAAAGGTGGATTTAAACTTGTGTCATTCTCATCTATAATGCAAAGCTTTATGAGCCATGTCCGTGGTTTGTTCAACAAGCTTGTACTGATTCACCTTTACGATCAAATTACCTTTAACTAAACGTTACGTTTCAGTGTTTTACTGATCTACCATATCACAAAGATGTTTCTTGTTTCCCTAAAATAAAGGCCACAAAAATAATCCACTAATTTGCAGATGTCGACACAACAAGCACAAAGAAAATCTTTATCATTCTCGCACCTGCGGAAAATGTAAGCATTACATATGCATTGCCTTTCCTGGCATTCAGCTCTAATTAGCGAATTGTTTACGGTACAATGCTGTAAAACAATAAAACAGTATTTACTATTTGTCTCTTCATTTTCCTTTCTGCCTATAGCATTGTAAATACAAAATGCATGAACTGATGGAATGAAAAGACACCAGAGTGAGTCAGCCTAGTGAGTCACACTCGAGTTACACTCGGAGACAGACAGTCTCTCTTGTCAAACCTTTTTCAAAAATGATAGCATACGGACAGATAATAAAAACCTTTGGTCTTAGGACATAGGCATTGGTATTTCCATCTGTATGACCTTGAGTGGGTGAAAGCTGGAGGTAAGGGCAGAAAATCTCATTTAATTCTAGAATTTCGAGTGCATGTTGCCAATCAGAAGAGCAAGTAAACCTTTCACAGCACCGTATTGGCCATTAGAGAAATCAGAAACCTCAACAAAAAATCCAGACACAATGGTTGTTCAATAACTTTATGAAACAGGGGTAACATTGCTCTTTTAAAAGAACAAGGATCAGAATAATTTAGTAATTTTTCTCTGCTGTAGTACAATCTAACAACTAATCAGGTATTGTGGGAGTGTTTCAAGTAGTTATATCAAACAACAGCATCTATCCGATGCTTAATGGTTGAAAACTGGGCTAATAAATTATGCACATGGTATTCTACTTCAGATCCACAAAGAGCAGTTTCTAAATTTGTAGGTAAAAAGAAATAGTTAAAGGCACAAAATTTGAAGTTATGTTAGAGACTGACTCGGCATATCCACACTTACAGGGTATCATAGCAACCATGTGAAAGAAAGGTCAGAAGCATCAGGGTGCCTCAACCTGCTGATCGGTAAATCAGAGGCCATAGACGCACCACAAGATTGAGAGGAAAATCTCAACGTTTCAGCTACTGGAGTTGTAGTCAAGACCTTGTTATCTCAGTTCACTCTCAAATAGGAATGTTTCCATCCTGCAAGTGAGTTGGGGAAATCATTAGGAAGTCAGACTTTCTCTAAAGGTCACTGCACACTCTGTCAGTTAGCACTTGAGTGAAAGAAAGATTTAGTCTTCAAACTTTTATATTTAGAGGTCTAGTTGATCGTGTGTTTTGTAATTCTGGGCAATCAGAATCCCTAATGTTATAGAAATATATATATAATTGCTCTAAAAATATATAAAACATTATTATACAAATATTTGTAATAATCTTATTTTATAATGGCCAACTGTATTGAGATAAATTAGATGTCTCAGAACTTAAACTTGATCATTTAAAGCATGAAAAAGATAATTTGATATTATTGAAAATTATTTAATTAACACATTTTCATACTTTTAAAATTTAAGGCATTAAAGATCAAAGTAGGTCTGGATTAAATTAAATTAAATCCTGGCCAACACAATTGTAATGTTGTTAGAAGGAAACCTTGCAAACGTTGAGTTGGTCTGGACAATAAGAAACATTCCTCATATAATTTAATGTACCTTAATAATTAACATTGGTTCTTTTCAAAGGCTCTACAATATAAAATATTTAGTTGGCCATTTAACAAGAATTTACCAAGACCATTGTGATTTTGAGCTTTCAACTTGAGAACCGCCATGTCTGAGTTAGTCATTTAATAAGATTCTATTAATTAATAATATTTAAGTCAATTTTATAATTGACAGTGATTATTTTATGTTTATGCAATATTGGTAATGACAGCAAAAACATGTCATGACAGCTATCCTGCAGACCCTTATAACAGTGATGAGACATTTTTTTTTTTTTTTTGCCTTTTCATAAAGACAAATTGTCCACAGCTCTTGCTTTTTTCAACGATCAAGACATTGTTTGGATGTAAAAAAAAAAAAAAAAGAAAAGAAACAAAGTGAATGACAGCAATAATTACAGTTATGTTGCATTATCCAAAGACAGGGCCAGCCTTGACAGACAGGGAGAAAAAAATCTTGCTCTTACCTTCTCCATTGTGTTCAATTACTACTGACAACCAAAATTAGTATGTATTACTGACATAAATTAAATAATTAAAAATAAGTGAAAATAAATGATTGATTATGATAATCATTGCACTGTGAACATGCATGAGTTTGGAGAAGAGTTTGGATTGTGGCAAGATGTTGGAAGGTAGAAAAATCTTCATCTTTATTGATCACATTGACTTTAGATGAAGTACAGTAAGTAGTGTCAAATAGGATATCAGGTAAACAATTTCCCAGATTGATTTGGCCTGTCCATTCTAGTATCCAATCAGTTTAAAAATTGTTTATTTAGGGCTCCAGGGATCCCAGTTAAACCCTGAGCCAGTTTCCCTGCCTGTATGGTGTTTTGCATAATCTTGCTTTGTTCAGATGCTTACCTCTGGATTCTCTGGTATCTTCCCACAGTCCTAAAATATGCAGGTACATGCTTCGGTTGCATGAAATTGTCCATAGATGTGAATGAGTTTGTGAATAAGCATTTTCATTACTTAATTTGAGGTTACAGCTGGTTATGGCTTAGGCAGAACAGAGGTGTATCACTCTGGTCTTGCACCTCCAGGGTCAAGGATCCGAGTCCTGCCTCGGGGTCTGTGTGCATAGAGTTCGCATGTTCTCCCCAATGCTTGGTGGGTTTCCTCTGGGTACTCCGTTGACTTCCACAGTCTGAAGACATACAGATTAGGTTATAGTGTGTCAGTGACTGACACCTCCATCCAGGATGAACCCTTCCTTGTAACCTGAGAGTCTTGGGGTAGGATCTAGGTCTCCCTCAACCCTGTTCAGGATAAGTGGTATAGAAGTGAGTGGAAGTGACTGGTTTTGGCTTATTTGATAAACGAACAGTTTGGAATTCCTCAGCAGGACACATGATAAAGGTAAAGTTTTAAATGATAGACTTCAAACAGTGTGAAAGGCTGCAAACTACAAGAAAAAAACAAGGCAAATCAAATATATGATTAGGCTGTAAAGAGATTATATAAATGATTCAATATATACATGTAACAGGTGGCTGGTGGTTATTTAAAAAGGTAATGTAAAATATTCTATTACTGTACAGTACATACAGTATGTAGCATGAACTAGCTTATTCTTATCTTATCCTTTATTTATCTGTATCATATAAGACTAATAATAAACTACAGCCACTTGTAGCTAGGACGGAGTTCATAGAGCAGATTTGGACATGCTCTCTCAGGTGCACTTCCCCAATGTAATGTAAATAGCAGATGCTGATGCTGGTGCAAATGAAGCACGTTGAAGTCCCTCCCTCCCTGGTTGGTGGTTGTCGCCTTGACAGGGGATTGACCTACTGTAACAAAGATAGACAGGTAAATTCAGGACCCCACAATTCCTGCAGCAAAAAAAAATTCTTATGTCTTATACATACTGTAGGTGTCACTTTAATATGTCCTACAAATTACAGTTTCAAAACTTGCTGTAGCACTAACACACTCTGATGCCATTAGCATCGATTACAAAAGTAATGGAATGGAAAGTCACCCTTTTTTTAGGGCAAGGCCTCAGATAATGACAAAAATTTACAAACAGCTCTGCAAGGGTCTAAGGATCTTCATAGAAAAACACAAGATAACATATTTTTCATAATGCTGGTGCTTATTAACTGACAGTTTATCCCCTGTAGGGATTCATAGCTTGGTCCTGGGCACTGCATGTTTTTGTCTATAGTGTCCCAGAGAACTTTTTAGTGTTGTCTTTTCTCACTGTTTTTGTTCATTTCTTGTATGCTGTAGCCATGCTGTTAGCCTCTTCGGGTTTCCATGGCATCTCAAACAGCTTCAATTTCATCTGATACACAAAAGAAGGCCACAAATGATAATGAAAAAGCCTATAAACCTCTGGCCACAAATTTTTCAACATGCTCAAAAATTACAAAGTTCATGCCAGCAAGCTACGAATCATTACAAGTCACCCCAAAATACCCCAGCAAGCCATGACAACTTGCCACGACTTGAATTCATAGCGATCTGTTAAAAAATTGTGAAAATGAGAACTCAGCTATGTATATTACTGGAAGACCAATAAAACGAAGCTGCTAGCTGAAGAAGGTGACTGCTAGCTAGCTACTGTAGACTTCTATACAGCACATTTCTGAAATAAATACAAATCGTAAAACAGAACTTTATACCTCATTTAATACTGGATTTTTTTACAATATTTACAAATGACTTCAGACCTGATACTGATCGATGCTTGTATCTTTGTATCTCATTGTATCTGTGTATCTCATTCTGATGTTAGTCATGTTTACTCCTGATTTACTGATTAGCAGCTGGATACAGATAAGTCAAGATTTTTATTTTCAGTCTAAATTACCCCTGCTAAACATTTAATTGCTGCCATGTAATGAAATGTTAGGGGGTTAGATGGGCTTTCCATGGAGTCTTAAAGCAATTACCTCAGAATACCTTGGCAGGTATTGGTCTTGAGGCAGCAGAACACTGATCTGTATTATGGACCGATCTGTGGTAAATACTTCTACATTCTGATGAAATGATTAATAAAATGAAAGCCTGCAACAGCCACCCACAGCAATCGAAATACTATTTGCCCTTTGTCTTAAAGCTGGAAACGAATGCAGAAAAAAATGATTGTTTATTTTGATTATTTAAAATTAATCTATTCAAGACGTTTAGCTTGTTGAGGTAATGCTTCTGTAGTCCAGGTTAATTACATATGACATTTATTTTATATGTGAGCTAGAAAATTCTAACCATTCCAGTGTATTAGAGTTCAGTAAAATATATAAAGTAACATTTCGCATATGCCTTTGTAAGATGCGGATTTAAACAAAAACATTGTTTTGAAAAAAATTATAATAAATTACAGTAACACCAAGACATACAAGGCAGCTCTCAAAAAAGTGTACTGTACCCACTGTACTCAACCATGGATTTATTTAACCCAAAGAAATAGTGTTCGTTCAATATGTTTATTCTTGATATTTTTCTAAATTAAAACTTTAACAGTTTCAATGTTAAAAAAAAAAACTTAACAGAAACAGAAAATGTTTATAGCTAATAAACATTTACTAGGTTTTGTTCTTTAGATGACCTGCCTAAAGCTTTGGCCCTACTGAGTAATAGCAATATACTTATATAGTTCTGTACTGAATATCGCATGTCTCAGCTATTCTCGGTACAAAAGATTGCAATTCTCGTCACACTCTCCAGCTGTTCTCCCAGTTGTACTTTTTAGATTTTTCACAAGGAGGCTAACATACTAATTCAATTTTAAAGCCATACCCAAACACTTCATTGATTTCTTTTCAAACAGGATAAAAAATCTCAAGGGCACTTTGGAGTAGATGAGCTGTGTTTTCTAGACGGAGTCTTAAAAATATTCCTCAGACAAAAAGAAATGCTAAGGTAAGGTTTTATGACCAGGTTGTGAGCTACTGTTGTACTGAATTTCCTTCTTTTCTGTGGTTCTCGCACATTCCCTGCATTCAGTAGTAGCCTACATGTGAATGAGGGTGCATGGTGCTTTGCAATGTACTGACATCACACTCATGGTACAGTATATTCCTGTCTCATACCCAGTGTTCCTTGGATAGGCTCTGAATTCATCTGGCATGAATAAATGGGTTACTGAAGATAAAGTAATGTAATAAATATGAATTATGATTAAAATTATCTTTGACAAAAGCAATATTTGCTGTTATCTCTGTAAGAGTAACAAAGTACAAAGTGCAGGTTTAAAATGCAGTATAAAAAAAATCCCCAGTTTAGACTGTCATAAATTTTGGTGTTCTATGTCTAAAATTTATAACTCCTTCAGTTTACAAAAAATCGATAAGTTGCTCTTTTGGACAAAATGAAATATAGCAGATTCAAGAAACATGGGTGGTCTGATCTTGAGTTTACAGCACTTATAAAAGCAGTGTTACTGTTTCATGAGCTGTTTCCCTCTTTTTTTTTTTTCCCTCTTCTTTCTTTTTTTAATCTTTCGTATCATTTTTATTTTTTACAAACCCACTGGAGAACACTGATCCTACATCATCACTTCTGCTTGGACATTGTGAAACCATAGCTAAAGCTGTAAGGTATTTGCAGGGGGGTCTTCTGCAGTGATATAGAGCTTTGACCTTTTCTCTGAGCCCAGACACTAAATCATTGTCTGTGCCGCAGATTTTCACTGCTGGCTAAGATAAAGTGGATGGCTATATCAGGGGATCTGTCTCAGTGGCCTTTGAAATACTCCAGATTAATTTCAGGGTCAGGAGATGTAAGGGCAGTTACCTCTGGTCAAAATAATCCTGAATAATGAAAATTCCATTACTAAATTGATAGCTAGTGGTGGCATGCTAGTTCGCATGTTCAAAGCTAATTATACATTAATATAAAACTCTAAGTACTTGACTATGAGCTTAAAAGTGGGGTCTACTGCAGAAAATTTACATGTATTTCACAAGTGAGCATGTCTTTTTCCCATGTGGTTATGTGAGTATAATTTGTCCACATGTTACATTGTTCATTAGAAAAGTCATCGCTGAAAATCAAATAAATAAATAAAAATCACATGAGTAAAAAAATCATGAAAATAATCATGTTGAAAAAAATGGTACACCTGCTCTACATATAAAAAAAAAAAATCCCTTAACAAACATATACTGTATTTACAGTCAGGGTCTGAAATACTCTCTTCTTCTTTGTCTTTCGGCTGTTCCCTTTCAGGGGTCACCACAGCGAATCATCTGCCTCCATCTAACCCTATCCT
>JAQQZT010000038.1:13737416-13750666 GCA_030068275.1 Clarias platycephalus | reverse complement strand
TGGTGGTTGTGGGGTTTGAACCTGGGATCTTCCAAATTGTAGTCCAATGCCTTAACCACTGAGCTACCCCTGGCCCACATGGAAAATGAAAATCCTGCCTCCAAACTCTGCATCTTCTACATCAGATGCCATCGATGTAGAGCCAGACACAGTCAGTGTTCAGTAATTATTATCAGATAATGCTAGCCAAGTAGAGCTCCTGAAGTTTCTTTTACCCATGACTCCAGCTGAATTCACATTAGCTACATGACTTCACATTGTTATGTTATGAAGAGGGGTTAAATTTTGTCTTTTGATTTGGCTCCTAAATATTTTAGGTTAAGGAGCCAAAGACTTCTACCATTTATGTTTGGCTGGACCACTGGTCTGGGAACATGAGGAATGGTTTTTACACATGAATTTGCCACCACAGAGTGGTGATAGGAGAACATTTGTTTGACTCTTCCATCATGAATAAAAGATCTTGGCCAAAAAAATGGCACAGCACATACATGCTGTAATCAAAGCTTAAGGTGATTCAAGGAAATATTAGAGTGTTTGACCTTTTTTGGTCCGGCTATATTAATTTTACATAAAATGTATGTGATGTTTTTCTCTCCATCCTTTCCTGTTTTGCTTAAATTAAAGTTTTCAAATGTGTTATGTCACTCCAGCTGAGCAGAAAAAAAAAAACATTATGAAAAAATGTTTGTGTTAATAACTTTTCTCCTATTCTGCAAAAATCTAAATAAGATGGGCCATTTTTCCTCTGGCTTAGGCAACCTATATTATGCATAATATATGATTACACTGTCTAGAGCAAGCATTACATTTTCTGTGATGGCCATAAGCCATTATAGCAGAGGTAATATTACTGCAAGTAATCATCTATACATTTTTAATTGTTTTTTCTTTTTTGATAAGAAAAGACAGGATATATTAGTACTTCCATAATTAAAACAACAAAAAAGCATTGTGCGTTTGTTTCTAACACTGCATATTATCTTTTAAAAATACTGTATACTATAAAAAGGATACTTTCTCAAACTCAAAGCAAAACTACATTGTTGCAGGTTCCTCATATCTTTAATCATACTTTACCGGTTATCCCCCAAAGTGCACATTTATAAAAGCAGTATAAAATAAATGCATTATTATTATTATTATTATTATTATTATTATTATTCATAAAAAAAAATCTTTCCCAGCTTCAGGCATTCATAATTTTTTTTAAAAATTTATTTAAAATGGACTTTCCGCAAGCAGATAAAGGCAAAATATAAATACAGGGGCCCGGACACTTGGCTGCTAACACATAGTCAATTAAGCTGTGAATCAAACTTGTAATTTAATGGGTCATTTATTTAACAGAAATTAAATATACAGTAAGTGGCAAAATTATGCATACATTACATACTTTTCACATATTGAAATGTTTAAAAACTGCCAGTAATAACAGATAGCACACCCTTTTATAACACATCTTTTCTACTGAAAATCAGCAAGAATTATTGAAATCCCTTCTTGATCTCACTTACTGTAGCTCGTTTTAGGAACTCAAAGACAGCAGTTTCGTGCTGAGAGGCCTGGCACTGTTAACCTGTTATTCTGGCCCAGTTTTCTGGCTGGTTGGGTGTGTAAGGTTGCTGCGACACTTATTCTATTCCCATTAATCACCTCAGTTCCTCTGAGGGCTTTATGTCATCATTACTGACTCAGCCGCTCTGTCTACGAAGTGCTGTGGCACATTTGAGTATTTCATTACCTGTATGCAAATGGCTCAATGCCTCAGGTCATAATTTATGTAGGTTGCAGCAGACCTGAGAACATATTTCAACTTTTCAACAAACGCTTCAGATTGTAAAAAAATAACCTGACATGTGAAGGTACTCGAAAGACATAGATTAACACCTGCATCTGATTTTTTAAATAAGCATATTATTTGCAATCAATCGTCAATACAAAGAATGGTTGGTGGGTTGAAAAATAAATGACTGTTTGCTTTAGGGTGTTTGCTTCAAGGTGGAGGGTAAGATTTGATTTTCCAAGAACTCTCTCTCTCTCTAAAAAAAAGTTCAAATATAGTTCAAACAAGTTGCACATAGATAAAATTTCCTGTACACATCTGAAAAACTATTTGCCCATGAAGTGTGCACCTGTCACATAAAGACCTGTGCAAATTATTCCAGGGATAGTATCGTAAGAATGAAAGAAATGTCATAGTTCATCCTTTTACAGTTATTTTACAGTATTTGTACAAACAAGAAGTTGGATTTTTTTTTTTTGTTGTTTGAACACACGAGAATGAACCTCTAAGGATTTATTAAGACCCCTGAAAGTACATAAATAAATAATGAATTAGAGAATCTTCTTTTGGCCATTTGTCTGCCTTTTATAATGTCCCGAAGAACTCTTTTTTCAGATTAATTATTTTACAGTGAAGGGAGAAACCCCTAATTACACACCAAATGAAACCAGAGCTGAATTGTTTGCAATTACAATTAGAATGGACCAGGTCATAATTAAAGTGAAAATAATGTCCTTGTGATGGTGGGACTTCGCCCCCACACGCCTAAAGAAATTTACACTAATCATTCAGCACCCGCCATGTCGCTGAACGGACAGCATGGATTCGGCACCAGCTCTGTGGAAAGCCAGACACAATGGGTGTTTTGGGTGGGAAGGAAAAACCAGCATGGCTAGCAGAAAATAATTACCTGCTCTCCTTGAGAAGCTGGGCACCGTATAAAAGGATGCGGTTACATCAGCCAAGAGAGCAGAATCGAGTGTGCATCTATAACGCTGACACTGGTACTGTGTTTACAGACATCAACAACATTGACTCCCTTGCCCCTCACTGGCTGCATGCCAAAACTCCTTCGCCACAGGAGCCCAACCTCAGCTAACAACCAGCCAGCGCTGACCGCTGCCACCCAGTAGACAGCCATACTGCTGCCACAGCTCCAGCTCCAGAGAACACCTTTCCCCCATTCACACTGCACCTCGCTAAACCCTCTCCCTCTCACTCCCAATCCTCACCTGCAGAGAAAATCCTCATTTAAATATCACTTTTTCCACCTCACATTTGGGTGCCCGGTGTCTGTGTTCTGCTTGTCCCGCTGAGCAGGGTCCAAACCTACAGCTTCTTCATTCTAAATCAGAAAGATTTCTTAACTTAAGTTAGGAATGAATACAATTTACCAGAAATGTTGGATCTTGCTGTGAAGGGGGAAATATCACATATTCTTAGTAACTTCAAAAAGAAACCTTAAGTGTGGAAAAAAAAATACAACCAGAACCTTGAAAAATTTGCTCTAGGATATGTTCAAAAGCCTGTTTCTTATAAAGTCGCAGTCTGCTTTGATGGAACTGCTTAAGGAAGAGGAATGAATGAGAAATCAATGCTTAAAGCAACCCAAACACACAAAAATAGCAAAATATCAGAAATATGTAAATCTTTTATTTAAAAAGAGGTACAGATACATAGAGGGAGAGTAAGTAAGAGACACACAGAGATTTTCAGTGTGGCTAAATCTTTAGTAGTAATATTGCTTATTTAACCTGGAGAAAACTTACTAGTGAGCAGCTTATAGATTTTTTTTGACTGGACCGTTTTTTTCAATCAATCTCATCAGGACCTACTCATAATACTTTCATCATGTCCTAATTACAGTTTTTTAAGCATTTCCATCAACATATGCTTAAAAATTCTACATTAACTACAGCATGGAGGCTTAGTGGTTAGCACTGTGGCCTTGCACCTTCAGGGTCGAGTAGCAGGAGTCCTGCCCCAGGTCTGTGTGCATGGTTGCATGTTCTATGCATGCTTTGCGGGTTTCTTCTGGGTGCTCTGGTATCCTTCCAAGGTCCAAAGACATTTAGATTGGGCTATTTGGTGTTTCCAAATTGCAATTAGTGTATGGGTTTGTGTGATTGTGCCTTCTGATGCATTGGCACCCTGTCTAGGGTGTACCCTGCCTAGTACCCCAGTCCCCAGGGACTGAATAGGCAGCACGGTGGTGTAGTGGTTAGCACTGTCTCCTTGCACCTCCAGGGTCTGGGCTCGATTCCAGTCTCTGTGTGCATGGAGTTTGCATGTTCTCCCCGTGCTTGGTGGGTTTCCTCCCACAGTCCAAAGACCATGTACTGTAGGTTAGGCTAATTGGCATTCCCAAATTGCCCGTAGTGAAATACCGTAGCCCTGAATAGAGGATAAAGCGGTATAGACGATGAGTGAGTGGGAAGTTCTGAATTTCAAAAAAACTTCTCCATTTTCACTGTTTTTCTGCTAGAGTTTGAAATTGTATTTTCTTGAATTTGGACTTTTCATTACTGCAGATTAGGCTAATTGGCGTTCCCAAATTGCCAGTAGTGTGTGAATGAGTGTGTAAGTGTGTGTATGTGTGTGCCCTGCGATGGATTGGCACCCTGTCCAGGGTGTACCCTGCCTCATGCCCTGAGTCTTATGGGATAGGCTAGTATGTGTACTTTGACATAAGCTTAAAAGTTGTACATGAATCTAACATTTTCATCAACCACATTATGAAAGGCCAGTTTGTGCTCTATGTAAATAAGTGAAATGTATCAGCTACTACATTGGCAAAGATTTGTAATTTACAAAAATTTAAACTTTATGAACTTAAGAACTTTATTAATCCCAGAAGCAAATTGCTTTGTCTTGGTTACAGTTGCTTATCGTTGTTTTAAAAGAGCAATAAATTAGACAAGGGCGAGGGGAAAAAAATTACTTAAAAACAGTAAATACAATATTTCACTAAAGTAAGGCACAGCACGAGTCATGACTGAATACACATATATTGCACTTGCAATGGAAAAAGGAAAAGGCATTGCACAAATAATAGTTATTAATATTGCACTTGAAGAGGGGTAAGGCCCAATATCATTGGTAAATGACTGTGCGCAAGTATTGTAATAATGTAATATTGTATCATTGCAGACAGTTACTACCCACATAGTGTAAACAGAGAAGAGTTGTATAATTTTATGGCCATTGGTAGGAAAGGTCTCTTGTGGCACTATGTAGATCACTTAGTAGTAATCAGTCTCTGGCTGGATTTGCTCCTCTGATCAGAGAGCACACTGTATAGCCGGGGAGAAGGATTGTTCAAGATCGATTGTATTTTGGAAATAATCCACCTCTTTGTCACAACCTCAACATGCCTAGAACAGATCCGACCCTTTTAATAACCTTGTCCAGTCTCATTCTGTCAGACACTTTCATATTTCAGCCCAAACAAACCACAGCATAAAAAATTACACTAGCCACAACGGATTCATAGAAAATCCGAAGAATGGGGTTGCAGACATTAAAGCACATGCGTCTACGTGGGAAACAACCTGCTTTGTCCTTTCTTGTAGGTCCGTTATGTTAAGTGACCAGTCCAGTTTGTTGTCGATATAAACTCCCTAATATTTCTATTCTTAGACCATGTCCACTGTTTCCCCCTGAACAGATATAGAAGTTACAGGGGTCTTACTTCTCCTGAAGTCTACCAACAGCTTCTTTGTTTTCCTGATATTGAGTTGTAGGTGATTACGCTCACACTAGAAGACAAAGTCGTCCACCACAGACTGGTACTCAGAAATGTCACCTTTCTTAATACATCCAACAACCACAGAGTCAGAGAACTTCTGCAGATGGCAAGACTCTGAGTTATATACTGTAAGTCAGATGTATAGAGGGTAAAAAGAAATGGAGACAGTACAGTCCCCTGAGGAGCATCAGTGCTGCAGATCATTGTCTCGGACACACAGTTTTGTAATCGGATGTACTGGTACATGCTGCAGGAAACCAGGGGAGTATCTATGTGCATCTTTTTTAGTTTCTCCCCCAGTACTGCAGTAGGTTTATCGAGGTGGCAGGGCAACAGTGGCTCCTTGTAGGGCAACAGTGGCTCCTTCTGACTAACGTCTCATATTTTTAACTGTAGCAGGCTGCCTCAGAACCAGGGATTTTGTATATATGCGGGAAATGGACTAGGTTGTGATCAGACCTCCTCAGAGGGGGTAGGGCTGGAGTACTGTAAGCACTTTTAACATTAGCGTACAGTAAGTCTACTGTCCACATACTGAGAAAAGTAGAGTGCTGACTCACTACAGGTCTTCAGGAAGGCCTCAAAACCCAGAGGGGTTAAGGCCCCCCAAATCTGTTCCAAGTGGTGACCATGTTGACATGGTTGAAAAAAGTTGATGTGGAAGAACCGAGCCCTGACATTGATATTTAGGATGATAGGATGATATTTAGGATGATATTAGTGGATATTTAGGATGAATCGGAGTGCTGACTGCACCCATTGCGTTCTTACCTACCATTAATGCTCAAATTCACTATTGTTCTTCTAGCTGAATGGGAAATTCTCAAAGAATTAGTGGTTAAGTTGTAACAGCAGTACCTGTTACTAAGATCTGAAATCGGAGTAGTGTTGATTAGCACTTACTGTATATAACAAACCTACCATATGGAATGCCTATACTGTAACTACCTGGTAAGAAAAATAAAGGCTGGTATCTGTTAAAAACATACTGTAATAATATTGAATGCTGAAGATATTTATAAACCACTTGATAACATACATTTTTATTTGTATTCATGTGAAAGAGTATGTAGTTGATGCGTGGATTTTAACTCCACTCAGTGAGGGGGAGTAGGGGACTGCAGTCAGTAGGCCTGGGTAACAATGGATTGAGGAGATTAATCTTAGCAATTTAGTGAGTAGTGTGTCACTCTGAAGGAATCTGTCTGACCCTTTTTGGGTTACCATGCAGGTTCTGATAATGATTTTCTGTGGTGAAGCAGTGGTGTGAATTAAGTGTGTCTTTTACTTTGTCATCAAAAATAATCTGTCCTGAGTTCAGAGACTCAGGATGAGAAACAGATGGGGAATGAAATGAACTGTGAAGGGTAGAGGTACAGTAAATGTTCTGGGCACACATTAGCTCACATAATAAGATCACATTAGCACTCACACACTTACAGTAAATACAAAATGAATTTATATTGTTACAAATAATGAAAGTAATACAAAATAATCACAATCCTTAGTTGCATTTGTGGGAATGCGCTGCTTGCGACAATGTGCTTTGATGAGCTGCCCTTCTTGCTTCCTCTCATGATGATGTGATGTAGAACATCAGGCAGTTGACCCAGAGCAAACCATTATGTGTGCTGTTTCTCTTGCCACTCATCTCCGCCTGACTCGCATTCTCATTCCACAACAGTTAAAGGTGCAATATAGATGCACACAAACCCACCTCTCTTTAACCATAGTTCAGAAGCAAAGAGGACATTTTAATTGAAAAAGAGAAATCTTTTGCCACTTGAAAACGTGAAAAGGCAGCATCTCTATAACTAGAAGTCTGAGATTTAGTACATGCTTTGAATTGAAACCCACAAAACATATTGCAAATCCTACAGCTACTGTCAAGTCAACTCAAGTCAAGTCAAGTAGGCTTTTTATTGTCATTTCTACCCATATACGGCTTAGTACACAGTGAAATAAAACAACGCTCCTCCAGGACCAAGGTGCTACATACAACATAAATTAACAAACCTACTGTAACTAAGAAACCTAATTAGCTGACTAGCTGAGACAAGATAGATTGACATTTTAAATTAACAGAAAATGAAGTCCTCTGCAAAAGAGACAACATAAAGTGCACATGCAAATGTGAAAACAAAAGTGACAATATGACGATATGAGAGATTTCATAACATAACATACTGCTATTCTTCGAAGTGAGTTAAAAAAAAAAAGAAAAGATAATATTATAACTTTTGCATATAAATGCAACATTACTACCCTAGCACCAGCATTAGTTACATCCTTCAGAGAAGAAAATAGTCTACAATAAATATATAAAACTAAGTAGCCCATAAACATGGGCTATGTCTGTCATATTATAGACACTCTACAGGCAACTGTATATCCTCAGGGCAGAACTACCCGACTGTTAGAGACCAAATCTTGAAAAAGAGACTTACTTATGTAATGCACCTTTAGGTAATAAAAAAAAAAACTGAGAAAAATAATAACACTGTCAGTTTTTTTCTTCCTATTTTGCTGGAGAAGACAGGTCTTGTGTCACTCCTCTGGTAAATAGGAGAATTCAAATGTCATCAATCATACATGAAAGACTCTTAACTAATAGCTGCAACACAGCCAAAATGCATCAATGATTCACCACAAAATGCTTAACATATTGCAGATGCTGTAATTTGCTTTATATTCTCTTTCCAAACAACTTATTAATCTGAAAATGACATCAAATTATTGATTTGAACACTTAACAAAATTAATTAGGCTGTGATATTCTGAAACTGTTATCTTTGGTTTTTTCTTTGCATTCTTCATCACTTCCTTACCTGTTCTTATAATAAGCAGAATATTTGATAAACTTTTCAAGCGGATGTTAAATTGAAGTCTAAGTTTTTCATTCAGATTGAATGAATTGAAGTGAATTCCTGACTTTAGTTTGAAGCAAATGACTGATTTCTTATTGCGCAGTTTAAAAAGAGAATGAAAGATTTCTTAAAAGAATGAATAATTGTCGTTTTACAATAATAAATACTCCCATGATTCAATTGCTTGTGAATCCATCCTAAGCAGCAATAACTTGAATAACTAATGTTCTGTATGACTATTAGTGTCTCACATCAATGTGGAGGAATTCTGGTCCATACTTCTTTACAACATTGCTTCAGTTCATTGAGGTTTTTGGCAATTTGTATATGCACAGCTCTCTTAAGGTCCCTCAACATCATTTTAATTGTGTTAAGGTCTGTTTTTTATTTTTTTTCTGGACTTGGACTTGACTAGGCCATTCCAAAACCTTGATTCTTTTACTTTTCTGTCATTTTGATGTAGATTTTACTGGTGTACTTCAGATCATTGTTCTGTTGCATGACCCAATTTTGAACAAGCTTTAACAACAGTATCAGACAGATGGCCTCATATTTGCCTGTAGAATATTCTTGTCGACTTCATGGTTGACTTATTGTGTGCAAGGTTTCCCAGTCCTGCGGTGGCAAAACAAGCCCAAATCACCCCCAGCGCCGTGGCATTGGGCATTAAGGTCAGACATCTCCAATCTCATTTGTCCATAGGACATGATTCCAGAAGCCTTGCGGTTTGTTCAGATGCAGTTTTGCAAACCTTAGTCATATTTCCATGTTCTTTTTAGACAGAAGAGGCTTTCTCCTGGCAACCCTTCCAGACAATGCTTTGGATGCTTTGGATTTCTCTAAGCATTGCATGGTCTACTTGGGATGAATGTGCTGGAAGATCCATTCCACTCCTTAACACACATCTGACTGCCCCAGCAAACAAATCTTCTGCTTTTATAGGAGTTTGCACAGCAGCTGATCAATTAATCAAGGACTGATGATTAGCAGAACCTGGCTGTAATGATTGGCACCACCCTCTTAAACCCAGTTGAAGCAGTAAGGCGGTATGTAATTTTTGTTAAAAATAATTGCATGGCTAAAAAATATATAATGGAAAAATTAGGATAATAAAACAATTTTATATGATGCTTGTCTGAGGTTGTATTTACCTAATATACAATGCTATACTCAGATAATTTTTAATTTTTAAATTAAACAAGGGAACACTCTCGTTTGAACATAACTGTACATCCAGTGAGATGTTTAAAACCTTAATAAAATGTTTTCAAACAAAGCTACATTCTTTTTAAAAGGCTGATGATCTCCTACAGCAGAATCAGTCATATCAACCCACATATCTTGTGATGCCATGCGTTAATAGAGAGACTTGATCAGTGATTTGCATCCATCCTCTTTAAAATGTTGTGTTCCACACTACAGTATATTAAGGAGGGAATAGATAATATAAACAGAATAGCTCTTTAAATTAAATGTCAGTTTAATGAAGATGCTGATTTGCTGTTCTATTGCTCGGAGTCCAAATCAAAGTACAGGGCAAGGCAAATGAGTTATCAAAAGGTCTAGACCCTGACTCACACATTAGGAGTCCAAACATGACCAGAATACCAATAGATAGTATCAGTGAATCTATTACATCACTGTATTGCTTTGCCAGATTCAGGACATTTATTATGTCTGGACGTAGAGTCACCCCGACATTGTATATTATCTATACAAATACTGTATATGCAAAACTATTAAAATTTCAATACTATGTATGCAATGTGTCCTAACCTGCACAGAACCTTAGTGTCATTTTTAGATTTTGTGCAGCTGGTGTGGCCTTGTAGCCATGTAGATTTGTGAGATAAACCTAGTAAATGATAGATGATAAGAGTGGAAGAGCCAATGCTGTGGGTCACCCCATGTGAGCCATGATTGGCTCAGGCAGCATCAGAGCCGGCTCCTGCTGAGACTCACGCTAACTGATGTGTCAGGTGTTTGCGTCCTATTTACCAGCTCATGTTAGTTCAGCCCCATCACTCCCAGAGTCAGTCCTATTAAAAAAAGACAGCCTCCTCTACAGCCCATTTATCACATTAACCATTGTGTCAGGTTCTTGGAGGGTTGCTGCCCCAAAATATAAAGTTAACATCCAAGCAGGTGGCTGGAAAACAAATAATGATAGTGCCTCTCTTTGGAGTGGCGCCAAAGTGTTTGCTCAGTAGTTGCAAGACAAAATTAGATAAACTGATAAAGTTAAAATAAAATTAGATAAAGTCTTACACCAGCAGTGTTGGACAATAATACCCTTAAAGTTCCCATGTTTAAATATATTTCTTTTCGAGCCTTAGCATACTGTAGGTCTCATAGGTCCCTGTGTGGCTGTTAATGATCCAGCTGAAATACACCTCAGATATTGCAGTTTTTCATACCTCAAACTCCCTTTATTTCACTCCTTCTCCAAATGCTTAATTTCAGTGTCTGCGTAAATGAACTACTGCTGTGCACAGTCCAGCCAGAGAACAACAAATAAAGGGAAGATGTCTTCTTCTATGAGGTCTAATATAAGTGACTCATCCATCCATCCATCCATCCATCCATCCATCCATCTAAAACCAGGGCTTAATGATGACAAGTTGTCATCATCAATTTTCAAGTATCATGCATTCCACTCGCTGAATGTTCAGACTGCAGTGGGCTCTGAGACACCTTGGCTGAGATTATCACTCACAGACGTACAGCCTTCTTTAAAAGAAATTGCACCATTCAAATGTTTTACAGTGGCTTAGCCTCTCCTCACCATACTGTGTTTTAAATCTTCTGTGAATGTGACTTTTAAAACTGGAACTTTTAAAAAAGATACTGTATTTATAATCAAACCATTACTTCCAAGCCTCCCTGTTCTTCTCTGCACTAAACATAGTTCTTAATGATATTGCCTGTATGTTTGGGGTCGTTGTCCTACTGCAGAATATATTTTGGGGCCAATCAGAGCCCTTACTGATGGAATTGAAAGATGGATGCGTATCTGCCTGTATTTCTTAGCATTGATTCTGAACAAATCTCCATTTACCAAAATTCAGCCCCAAAATTTCAAGGAACCTCCACTATGCTTCATTGTTGCCTGCAGACACTAGTATTATTTTATCGCTTATTATTGTACTAATCTATAGTTATTAGGCAAACAACCAGGTCCTTGCTGATGGCACTGCTGGACATCTTCCAATGTCAAAGGGCATGATGTGTCTTACATCTGCTGCATGGCGTTTCCTTGGCTGACCACTGTGCCTATGGTCCTCAATATTGTCCGTTTCTGTATTCTGTTTTTTTTTTAATCAATTCTTACTGCATTTCACTGCCTAAAACTTTTGTACACTACTGTGTGTGTGGAAACCCAGGAGGAACCCCCAGCAAGCACGGAGAGAACATGCAAACTACACAGACCTGATGCAGGAATCAAACCACCGACCCTGGAGTTGCAAGGCCACATTGTTAACCACTATGCCACTATGTCATCTCAATACAGTTTTATTCTACATATAAATATAACCATTAAATACAAATGATTTTAAAAATGAAATGAAATGATTGCAATGCTGAACACAGAAATATTGACAAGCAATATTGACAAGTTGCATTTAAAAAGTCCTATATGCACTGTAATACACTGATATGTGCCTTTATCCTTGGGACAAAAGATGCAAGTCTCCATCACTGAATGTGTTATTTCATTTTGCCTTCTGCTTTGCCTCCCTGATTTCAGATCCAGAGGACAAGAGTTTGAGATTTAAACTTTAGGTTTAGAGGCAGATTTGAGTCTTGTTTGCAGAAGAGCTACTGGGTTCAGGCACAGCAGGGTGTGATGTGTGAACAGCACAAAGACACAATTTCACAATGTGGCATAAATAAGGCTTTGACGTGAGATGTCAGGTGAAATTGTTGCAGGGCTTGATAAGAAAGAAAGCAGCCCTACTATTGTGTGTGAGTGTTTGTACATAAGGCATTTGCAATACTGTGCACTCCACTGTTCCCCACTGGAGTCTTCCAGGCACAGCTGGAAGAGAAGCATTTAAAGCTTGGTGTGTTTGGAGAAGAAGCTGCTAAACCTACTGATACTTCCAGATATACAACAAACAACAGCATTATTTCAATCTCACCAGAACCCATGAACAGGTCACAGCTGTAGGTTAATGCATGAGATTTCATTAATATTAATCATATTTTCATTATGATTTAATATTGTTGAACATTGAGGTTTGATTGCTTTTAATAGCAGCTCAAAGTATGCTGCATTTGCTTTGTGTACAGCAGGAGAGAAATGTGTATGTCGCTTTTTGTTGTCTGTCTTTCTTGAGAGCCTGTGTGTAGACAATATCTAGATTAATAGAATATATCTTTTTTTGTAGCTTCATTAATGCAGTTTTTAGGGATGTTTTGCCTTAGGAAATTCGACCCTAGGGAATTTTTCAGAGAATGAAAACACCAGTAATTGGGTCCTTGTGATAGCCCCTTACCCCTCAAATGCTTACTGTAGTTGCATTCTGTCTTGATCGTTAAGTTACTGTGGATAAATGTATCTGGCAAATGAGGTAAATGTAAATGGCCCAGAAATGTGTTAAAACATATTGCAGCATGTTTTTTTTTTTTTGACAGAGCAGTGTTAAACTGAAGTGTTTAATAACAGAACGTAAACCTTTGCTAATATTCTGCTTAAGCAAAGTATTTTTTTTACTTTAAATTTTACTAAATGAGATAGCTGTAAATATCACCATATCATAAATACACTAATCAGTGGTGTCAAAAGTATTCACATTCATTACTTGAGTAGAAGTATAGATACTAGGGTTTAAAAAGACTTCTTTAG
>JAQQZT010000038.1:13692669-13721467 GCA_030068275.1 Clarias platycephalus | reverse complement strand
ATATGAGCAATGCTTTTCTCAGCAAATAGTTTAATACCAATATATCATCCAGATATACAAAGGTGTAGTTGTTCAGGGTCTCTCAGGAAACCTTATTAATATACTACAGAAAGACTAAGGGAGTGTGCATCGGGCCAAAGAGAACAGCCAGGTTTTCATAATGCACTGAGGGCATGATGAACACAGTCTACCCCTGATCCCTGGCCCTGATGCAATTTAGATTTTATGTGAGTCATAAATCTAATTTTGTGAATATCTTAGCTCTTTGCAGGCATTTGAATGTGGAATGCATTAAGGGCATGGGATGCTGGTCTTTCACATTGATAGCATTAAGGCCAAGGTAATTAATAGCCTTCCTCCTCTTAAATAGTACTGTCCCTACTGGTGAGGTAGAACACTGAATTATTGCCCAATAAAGATAAGCATTATGAAGAACAGCACTTGAGTTAGATAGAATGATTCAGAATCATTCTGTATGTTGGCCAAGCTACAGTATGATCAAATCCGAAATGGTCACTCATCCTGCTCTGCAACAGGAATGGGATGTGATAAGGGATCAAGAGTTAAGAAGGTAGGACCGAATCTCTTTACCAAATCTTTGTCAGAAAAAAAAAAGAGTGTTAGAGTTCTGAACCTTAGGTCATCACAGGTCTCTGGCCCTGGAATGAGCCCATTTTTGGGGGGATATGGTACAGTAGGTGCATTACAAGCGCCCCTGGCCCACTTGCCCAGGGAGGAGATACACCCTTTTCTGTCTATGAGGAGGAAGGCCTGTGGCCCCTATTGCATAAACTTACTAAACTTAGAAGCTTAGAAGCAGCTGTGGGGTCAACCCTTTGAGGCACAGCTTATTTCAATATTGGTATCCCAAATCCTGATTAATCTGATGATCTGTTCAGCATTCCCATGGCTGATTGTCATTCCTAATTGATTGTTCATATATAAACTTCAAATCAGGTGGGGGACTATGATACTAGCATGTAAAGGGTTTGACCCATGTTGCACGAGCTGCACCATAAAGCATGCACACGAGACGAGGTTTTACGGGGGAAAAGGGTAATTTATTTAAGAAAAATGGAGAAGGAAAGGGTTAAAGGAGGGAGGACGGAAAGAAAGGGGAGGAATGTTGTGCACGTGCAGTCTGGTGGGCAGTGCCCCGCTGGCATGCGGGCACAGGCTGGTGAGTAGTGGGCAGCGGGCAGAGTGGCAGCGTGGGCCCTCATGGACAGCAGCACCTGCCTCTGTCCGGTTGCTCTGACTCTGCTCTAGGCGGATGGCCGGAACGGCCCCTCCCAGCTCTCTCTGCGGGCGCGGCTTCAGACGGGAGTCCGAGGGGCCGTGATGTGATCCTCCTTGCGGCCTTTTCCTTATGGCAGGGTCACCATAATCCAGCTCCATTGAGAGCTGAAGAGATGCAGGAGCTCCAGCAGTGAACTCGCGGCTGTCCACGTCGTGGAGTTCAAAGGCGTACTCGCTCCTTTGAAGTCCCAACAGACCGTGAGCTACACTCCCCACTGTGTTTTATAGCACAGGGAGAAACCCGGGTTCATTAGTGGCGATGCATATGCATTAGCCGGCCATGCATAATTCCGCGGCCCCACGCCTTCGCATACCTGCCGAGGGAGGCCACCTATCTGGTGAGCTTCGAAGTGAGCGAGGAGCGATATTGATTTGGTTGCCCGCCCATCACAGGCGCACGCCGTGACAGAGCACTTCAGTCAGCATGAGCTGTGAGGATTTGAAAGTCCCCTGCATAAATGACCACTGACCATGTTCCCTTTTGATTCTGCAGGAGCGCTTAGGACACACCTCTCTAGCAAGTGTGGTTGAATGTGACTCTAAGGGCAGAAATTAGTAAGTTTAGAAATGGTCTGAGATTTTATCACCACCATGGTCCATTTTAGAGTCATACCTGCCAGTAGGGATATCATACTAGCAATCTTGGCGTTCTCTGAAGGAAACTGGGAAGGCTGCATTTCAAGGAAGAAAAAGCACTGCATTGTGAAAGATTTGCTTCTCCCAGCCTATCCAGCAAATGGCTGGGGAGCAGGCAATCTCATCTTAGCCACCATCTTTTGGCTGCTATTGATTGCAGGATGGGGCCTGTTTTTCTGGCCCAACTGGTGCTCAATCAGATTAGAATATAGCTTCCCAGGCTGCATGCGTGGCGGACTGTGGTGTGCTGTTGTTCTGGTGCCTTTCTATTGTGGTCAGAATGTACTTTTTGTCGAGTTGTTTCACATTGGCTTTTTTCTCTCCATAGCAAAAAGTATTCAAAATGAATGTGTTAATGTTATGGTTGATTGGTGTATAGTTAGTCCTTTCTCATGTAAAGAAAGATTTTTTGTTCTTCATTAGATACGTTAGGGATTCTTGAATCCAAATCCAGACAACAAACATGTTTGGGTTAGATAATCCTCCATAATGCCCCAAGTTTGGACCTGCTCTTTGCAAGTTAGCAGGCTTATGAGCCTGTTTGCTTATATGTTCATTCATTCATTCATTCATTTTCTATACCACTTTATCCTATATTCAGGGTCGCGGGGGACCTGGAGCCTATCCCAGGAGACTTCGGGCACGAGGCAGGGTACACCCTGGACAGGGTGTCAATCCATCACAGGGCTGCTTATATGTTCATAAATCAAAATAGAGTATAAAATGTTGAAGAAAACAAATAACAATATACAATATATAAACAAATAAGGTATGTTACCATTTTGCCATGTTTTGCATGACATACCACAACTTAAAAAGAGCTACTTTTGTTGTTGACCAGTGCTATCTATTCATCAATTCTACAAAATTGTCTCTAGAGACCGAACATGGCTGCCTTCCAAAATATAACTGAAAACATCAATATACATATCACCACATGGGATAACCTGGCAAAAGAATGGGGAGGCACATGTAAAGAACACTTGCCACAATAAGAAACAGAGGCACAAAAAATTTAGCTCCACATCTTTTAAATAGTATATCTTTAACAGGTTAGAATTGAGGTCAGAAATATGAAATAACACACACAATGGATTTGTTGCCACAAAAGCCCATGAAATTGGCTTAAAATGTTTTTCTGGTACAGTCTGAATATTACTCAACGTTATTGGCCTAAAGAATTAACCTGCTTTTGCATACAATACGGCTATTGTTAGCACAAGTGTGACTAAATTCAACAAACCCGATTAATACACTAAATGTGCTAAACATGAAGTAACTTTAAAAATGCCACACTTACAACCTCAGGAAGGAATAGATCCATTCTTGAGCTTCATTACTGATGCAAATCCAGCGGTAAATAATGTTACCTCGTACACAAAGTCATGTGACAAATGTTTAAAAAAAACAACACATGTACAACTTTGAACTTCTGGAACATTTTGATCATAAATACATCATAACCACTGTTTTTACTCCCTCAATGAGTAAAAATTAGAGTAAAATTAGGTGTTTTTGTTTATAGCCAACAACAGAGCATGCCTTGTTTAAAAGATTACATTTGGGTTTGACATGCAATTGTTCTTTAATCCTATAGTTTGCAACGCAATTCTGTTGTGTACTGTATATTTTGTGTCTTGACTGTCCAGAAATGATTGAAAAGCTAATTTTCATAGTAGGCCCAATGTAAATTTGATTATTTAAACCATTTTTTGCTCCCATTTTTTCCTCATAATTTTGCTATGAAGTGATACCAAATAAAATTAATTTTCATAGTCTGTAATTTATTCAGGCATTCTAAAAATATGAATTTATTTGTTTAATACTCTAACAAAAATTGGTATTCCAGCCAATGTACTTTATGTTATGTAGATTTGCATTTAATTACTTTTCACTTAATTGGTTATGTTAACCACTTAATAAGGTTATCTTGTTGCCATGTCTCTCATCTTTGCCTAATTACTTAAGTTATGACAATTCATTTCTGGAAAATATATGTTGTTTAACAAATTATTTTACATAATATTACTAAAATATGGACTTTGTGTCACAGATAAGTTAGAATTAACAACAAACAAAGTGGAGAAACAAGTATAATCACATGATAAAATGGGTTTAATAAAACCAGGAAACAATAAAATAAAGAAGGTGGGAAACAAGTTGGGTCAGACAAAAATACAGAATTATTCTATGTTTTATTTTAACCAGAGAAGGTTTATTCATAATCGTATCTTTGTAATTTGGCTAAATAACCAGATAACCTTGAACATCAATGTTACTGACAGCAATCAGTATATCATAATAACAATACCTCATGCGATAACAATGCACCACACATTGCCAAGTGTAGTTATTACATTACTGTGGGGTAAATTCCAACTGGATTACTCTAGAAAATATAAACACAGCTTGATGATTTTAAGATTTTTTTTTTTCTGGAATGTGCAGGAATAGTGTTTCAGATTCATAAAATAACCTATGGAGTATGTACTGATCATTCATTAATATGGAAGTACTGTAGCAGACCTAAAATAAATCTACAAAATGATTGTAAATTGCAGTGGCCTGCCTAATTAATATTAAGCATCTGCAAAAAAAAAAAAAAAAGAAAAAAAAAATATGTAACTATAAAAAATATGTAACAAAAAAAAAACAGCTTTTTTTTTTTTTTTTTACTGTCTAAGTAAATATCGGTTGAATTTTCAAATTGCTTTACTTTTTGAGTACCTACACTTTTTCTGATCCTTTTGTAGTAAAGATTCTAAGGCCCTGGCCAGTGTATAAGGCAAAAGCAGCAGCATGGAGCATAAATGAAAGGGCTCAAACTTATATATATATATATTAAGAGACAGGTTATAGGAATATATGGCATGATCATGGAGCCTGCTATATAAGCAGACTGACTAAACGGGAGTCAGAACTAGAGGGCAGTGGTGCCTCAGTGGTCAGAATTCTGTTCTAGTGATAGGAAAATTATTCATTCAAATCCCATGGTTTCCAGAGACCACTGCTGCACTCTTGACCAAGAACTATAACTTTTATCTGCAATCGATCTTTGCTTGGATTGTACCCTGTTTAAAATGTAAACCACATTGGACAAAATGGCAGGTGAATTAAAGAAAAGACGATGGTACAAAGGAGTTTAAATAGGTCACTTAATTAGCAATGCTAATTACATATCCTACTTTATATCAGATCAATGACAGCTAACAGTTTACTATTTCTGTGCTTAGTGGTACAGTTAGCCATGTTTAATCCTGGTTACCATTTAAGCACGTTGCCTATTCAAGCTAGCAATTACTGATTGCTCCATGAAGTAATGAGTACAACATGTTTAAAATGTTATGGTTGTTCTCTAAATTCACTGAAGACATATTTTATTAATCAGTGCGTAGTTACATATTTATCCCACAAAAACACAAGAAAATCATGAACTTTTCTGTTAGATACATGTCAAACCTCAGTTGCTTTATTTTATAAAATATTTTAAAATAAAAATTCTATGAGGAATATTGGCTTTATATTATAATAAAATGTCATTTGTAGAGATCCAGGCTTGAGTAACTGTATTTGTGTTTATAGCTATTAGATAACTTACTATAAATTGGCCATTTTATTTCAAGCGATATGCTATTTACAGTTAATTCTTAACAGAGTGTGTGTGTGAGTGTGTTGTGTGTGTTCATGTTTTATTTTGTTTGCTTACTTAATTATGCATCTAATGAGAAAAGTGTTTTCAGAAAACACTGAGATAATAATAGTTCCTCGCCCTGGTGATTAAAACTAGTGAATGTAGATTTAGGTAATAGTATTTTAAGCAAAGGGTTGACCATTAATGTTGGTTTTCTTCTACTAACTTTAAATAAATACAATAGCAAGTGATGAACAAAATTGATGTGCCATCCTGGGTAACCCCTGGGATTTCAGCCCCAGCCAGGAGACCCTCTGGTTGTGTCCATGATTGTCAAGTAAGGCACGGCTAAGCTTAATTTAAAACACACTATGGTTAAGGGAAATATCTGTATAATGTGCTGAACTTTTAACTAAACAAAAAACAACAACAACAACAATAACAACAACAAAACTGCACCCAATGCAACAGGGACATTTATGTATAAAAAGCAAAAAAAAAGTTTTTTTAAAAATCTTTTAATAGAAACAAATATTCTAATTATTCCAAATATTTTAATTGGGCAACTGGTGCTGGTCATTATTTTATAATACAAAAAGTGAACCAAACTTGTATTTTTCGGTGTTCGACAACAAATATTGAGTGAGCTGTTGATGGACAGGGCGCAAACTCCACTTGGTTGAAAGCAACAGAGCTGTAATGCAATGCATGTTGGATATTTTGAAGATTGCCTAAAAAGAGAATTTATCTTATTTATTGAGTTATTTTTAGGCTGCTCTTATTAAGTGGGGGTAAACCACTATCCACTACTCCATTTTCCTTAAGCATACTTTATGTCTGTGAGTTCTGCTTCCCCTTTTGATGCTCATATGGGCATCGAGTTACGGGCTTTTCCTAGTGGCAATGGCAGAGGTGGTGGCGCTCAAACCCTTGACCACCTGATCAGCAACCCAGAGGCTCAACCTCCTGAGCCACCACTGCCCCTAATTTTTAGGTGCAGACTCAATATTATCTGTGGGTTTAAGTGATTTTTGTGATCTAGGTAATACATGTGGCAGAGAGAGCAGATTCTGTTTTAGAATGTTAAATGCAATTTTTAGGAAGGTTGTAACTCGCCTCTTTTAAATTCATGCAAACAAAGATTAACTTGGTCAAATTGACCGCTGAACTCAGCTAACTGATGCATCGACTGTCTAGTTTGTTTGTTGTGTTCATCAGGTCCTATACTTAAAACGTAAACTGTTCACATACTTAAGTATGTGATGCAGCAGGACTCATAATGTCAACATCTCAGTGTGGCCATAAGTGTGTGTTTTTGTTATTTTTGCTTGTATATATCCTACATTGTACTGAAATCTCCATAGCAATAACTACAATTCCACAGACACAGTCCATGATTCTTTATGATCATCCATCATGAATTCAAACACAAATAATGCTTGCTTGAGATCTCCATATTACTCATTTGTCTCACCTCTTCATAGTCACCCGCAATATAAATCATTCTATAAAAATAATAAGGGCATACAAAATCTTTGCAGAATCTTTATTTCAGCATTGCGCTATTTTATTTGACCATGTCTGTTCATTGTTCTCTCTCTCTCTCTTTCTCTCCCTCTCTCTCTCTTGTGCTCTCTTTGCCTACTTCATGCCTGTTTGCCCATCACCTAACCCAATGCCTGTCTATTGTTCTAAGTATTGACTAGACCTTTTGCTTTCTTGGCCTGGCTGGTTTTAAATAAAACCATAACTAGCACCTGCATCTGTTTTTCTCATATATGACATAAACAAAAAGGTGTGTATAAGATTTTTTATAACTCTAAATGAGAAACTGTGAAAATGAGAATTGTTCAGTGCTATAAATATCTTCAGAATTATTGTATCCAGGTTCAGGTGTAAAAATCAATGGCAATATATGAAGGTTGTTGACATCTTTGACATAGCAGCACCCTTACAATCTTTCCTTTTGTGTAAGTCTGTTGTTCTCCTAAACAATGGAACAAGATACGGTGTCAAAACACAGAATAGCCTGAAACATATATACATCCTTATACAGTATAATTAATATGACAAACAAAACAAAAGAAAGCAATGTGAAAGGCACTATCACTCGTTAGGCTTGTTTGGAAAGGATGCACTAAGGTGACTACCCAGTAGAAACCCAAACCCACACAACATTGGGACAATGTTATTTTTGAAAATTAGGGATAATGTTGAATTCAATTTACAAACAACGTTGCAAATACAACCTCAGAACATCAACATTTACTAATAGTTTTTTCTATGTTGCAGAACATCTGTTTACATAATGTCCAACAACATTAAATCTATGCTCACTTACTGTAATTTTATAAGAGTTACAAAAAAATAATAATAAAAATACAACAGCTTCCCAGCACACAACACATGTACAGTATCTGATGTCTCTTGCACACAAAGCCCTCACATGGTTCTTGATTGTTGTAGTTTTAGTTGTAGGTCTCTATATTTGAATTTCTATCAAATTAATCTTAGCTCCTGACTACAGCAAAACCAATGATGTACAGTACTGTAAGAGACAAATGAGTATCTATTGGTAAGTAAAACAAAAGGTTAAAAACAACAGGAGGTTTAAAAATTAAGGAAAGATATTACTCATGCTTTACACTTGTCACACTTATACGTGGCAGGTACACTAAAAAATACCCTATAGTTAATTATCTACACTATCCTACAGTAATATGGTCCTCACACAACTTCCAAACTACCCAATGTCCAGTTGCACAAAACAGGTCTAAACTTGTCTGCTATATTCCTTGGTGCACCATGGTAAGCACTTAATGTGTTCCATCCAAAGGCAGAATTCAAGACCAACTTGAGTCAGATCAGCTTAGTTCCAGTTAAAAATACTATTATCAGCAGGATGAACATTACATATACTGTGCATATTTCAGTTGGCAGAAAAAAAAACATGTTCTTTACAAGTCAATACTTGCAAACTGTTTTGGGTTGTTAACACTGGTCTAACGGCATTTCATCAACGTAATTCTAACTAATTAGAAAAATCTAATACCCAATACTACCATACTAATACCCAAAGTATCCCAACATCTTTAATGTTGCCAGAATGTTTTGACAAATAACATTTCCTGCTGGATAATAAATTAAAAAATGTATATGTGCATTTAAAGATCTGCAAATACAATCTGTTCTTTTTTTCCCTTCAAATATCCCCAATTTTCCTAATATGTTCTATATGAAATGAAGATTGAACAGCATTTTTCAATCCATTTTTCTTACTCAGGGTTTAATATAAGATGAAGGGGTAAAGGAGATTTGTTTCTTTCATGGTTGACAGCAGTGAAGGTTAAGGTTATTTTATGAAACCCCTATGACTAAAATTAGTCATTCGGATTTGTCTACAGTATTAATTTAACTGACTATAACTGGGTATCGGACCATTAATATCCATATTGAGTTTTCACTCTTTATCAGATTTAGCAACAAAATATCAAGGTATCTGTTGATTTTTCAAGCTGTGATACATGATGCACTAAAGCAAACAGAATGCTACAGTAGCATCTTCTTACCTCTTTTGAAAACAAATAGGAAGTTGTTCCCCCTGGCCATCTATATCTCACTCAGCTCTTAAACATGATTGAATGGAGAATCTTACTTGCAAGCTTGATTTACATTACGATCTAGCAAGTATGAAGTCTCACTGTCCATTTTGAGTTTATTTAGCATGTTATCCAAATTATATTAACATGGGTGTGTATTATTTATGTAGTAGTAAAAAAGTATGAAAATTGGAAAGAAAAAAGTTAAAGGTGAATAGTTAAAAGGATATTTCAAGTAGAATTTTACATTTTTATCAAGCTACATATATAATGTATATTATTATATCTTTTCTCGAGGTTAGTCGTAAGGTGGTGCAACATACAGTATGAATGGGCAACATGCTTCTTCATAGCAGGTCAGACATCATGGATTTAATTAGAAAAAAGCTAAGAAGAAAAACGGTAGTGGCTTTCTAAAAGGGCTAATTAAAGAAAAAAAAATGATCAGTGCTTTCTAGATGTTGCTTTCACAGGCCAAGAGGAATGCAAACCTCCAGTTTAGTCTGACCAACTGACAAGACACAGGTTGTGCTGCTGAAATTGACAAATAATCTGAAAAAGTTTTTGCATTTCAGACTACTTATTCTACATTGCAGATGGTCTTTTTCCTTTTAAAAAAACATAAAACATAAAAAAGTTAGTCAAGTAATAAGAAAATCTATTTTCCTCTGCCCTCCTGGAAAAACTTCACAATGCCTAATCTTACCCCTACAAGTGATAAACGTGTGCAAAAGGAATATTTTATTTCAACAAGAGAAACAAATTTGTTCAAGTATTTTCATGAATAATGTTTTCCAAATGAACATATTATCAAGGATTTACAACAACCGTCTCATTCTGATCAAAAATTCCTCCTGATCCGGAGGGATCTAGGCAGACTATTCTGACTTTTTTCCAGGTTATTATCAGAATCTTATATCACAAGTAGAATTTTACATTTTCATCAAACTATATATATAGACCAAGGTACAGTATTATATCTCAGCTCCACAGGTCAGTCCTAAGGTGGTGCCAATTATGTAGGGGCAATATGGTTCTTCATATCAGGCCAGACATTCTGGATTCAGTGGGGAAAAGATGAGGTGTGAAACAGGGAAGTGGTTATTATCGGAATATCATGGTCCATGTAAATACTGCTAGTGTCATATAGCAGCCTCACATGAATCCTGAAGTCCCTTGTGAGCAAGCTGGAGGTGACATTGTTATCGAAAAACTGTGAGAACACATGAAAAAAGAAATCTTGAGAGGAACCAGACTCAAAGGGGAAGTCATCCTCTTCTGGGTGAATTATAAATTATTATTCATCTACAAATGTAAACTGTAAAGAAAGAAATGATTATGATTAGTATCCGGTAGAGATTATGATAAAACTGGTGACACTTAAACATAAACTGTTTCAGGAAATATTCTGGGACTGTTCACAACAGCATAAGTCATAAGTGCAGAAACTCAGTGAAAGAGTAGATAAGGTATCAGCAATAGATGAAGCAATAGATGAAGTGTTCTTTCACTTACTCTCTCACTCACTTATCGTCTATACTGCTTTATACAGGGTCGCAGGAGGTCTGCAGCCTATGTCAGGAGACTTAGGGCACGAGGCGAAGTAGACCCTGAACGGGGAATCCATCACAGGGCACACACACACACATTATGGGCAATTTGGGAATCCCAATTTGCCTAACTGTGTGCCTTTGGAATATGGGAGGAAACCAGAGTACACAGAAGAAACCCAACACCAAGCACGGGGAGAAGATGCAAACTCCAAGCACACAGACCCAAGGTGGGAGTCGAACCCGTAACCAAGAGGTGCAAGGCGACAGTGCTAACCACAAAAAAAAAAACAGGAGGACTTTCAGCAACATGGAAATAATAATCAGCACTGTGGTTTTATGTTAGTATAAAATTTATGAAATTTGGTTATTTTAGTATTTAATAATTTTTCTACCATGAAAAAAAAAAACAGAACAAACGTTACATCTTTTTGGTTTAGCTTTGAGAGTAGTGTTCCTTAAAAGCACTTGATTGATAGTGGCTGCTGTAGCATTTTCTGTATTGTCTCAGTCAGCAGCAGGCTGAGAAGAACAAGCCCACCACCATAACACACTCATCGCACAACATCTTTATTCTGCATTCAGACGCGACACGTTAGAGCTGGTTTTCCAGAACGTCGTGTGTGTGTGTGTGTGTGTGTGTGAGTGAGTGTGTATCGCAGAGGAGGGGAGACCCGGGAAAAATTTCTCCGCGTGATTTATTGACGTTCGGTCGATCGCTGCTGCTGAAGCATCTTTTATCTGCTGCTGTCTGCTTCGGGAAGCGCACAGACCGAATGCGCGAGCGCGGAAGTTAAGACATGCCAGTCCCGATTTCTCCCGAGATCTCACCGAGCGATCTGCACGGTAAGAGCGACACTTTCTTTACAGTCGATTGTTGCAGGTTATAATCAGTGGACGGGCTGATTTTCGTATAAATTTCTTCGCACGCGCGCGTATGATATTCTGTAGTCCACGTCTTCCACAGATGTCTCCGGTGCACGGCTGCAGCGCGTGCTTCTGTTCAAAAGGATTTTTATCATCATTATTTTTCACAAAAAAAAAAAAAATTCATTTAAAAAATTGCTATCTTTCGCCGCTTGCATGTGTAATGGGCAGATCCTACGACTTGTGTCCATATAAACAATTCACACACACACACACACACACACACATACACATGCATTAGGAAAACTAAACCCAATCGATGCAATGCCTGGCTTGTTTGCTGTATTTTTTTTTTTACATTTATTATAAATGCATATGCAAACAACAACAACAACATTCTGTTAAGTTAATCTTATGATGATGCACCGTTTCTCATATGAATCTGAAACCTGACTAGTATACGGATGAGTCATACAGAACTCTGTAGAGAATCTTTTACTTCTTTCACCTACTTTATGCAAAATGACAGAAGCTCATGATAACAAGTGGATTACTGTTATGTATTAACATGCCCATGTTTATTCTTATAACTAATATTTTCCAACCTGTAGCTATCCCTTAATCTAAATTCTTAATAAAAATTATTTTGAGTTTTTGATGAGCCCATGAAACTAAAGGTCTCTGCAAGACATCTGAACATGGAAATGTGCTTGAGAAACGCTTCCCTGGAAAGGTCATGGTTCAGATTACACTACAGGGTTTACAAGCAGACTGATAAAAGTTTTTTTTTTTTTTTTTTTTCCCTAGACAGTTTGACATGTTATTTACCCTCAGAGTGTGTTATTTACCACCAGGGCCTCCCCTTGTGGCAACTCATCCAATGTTGACTATCATATCTTTAGTAAATTTTATTTGCCTTTTTCTATTATAAGATATATGTCTCAATACTCACATTGCTCACTAGAAATAAAGAAAATGCTTTTTGAGGATGGAGTCTTTTAAGGGCATTGATTGATGTACAAAATTTAATGCTGCAATAAAATTGTTACAGGCCAGAACTGGGGGTGGGGGGGCGGGTCCGTGCTCTCTGGAATAAGCTCCAGGCTTCACACACATATCACAGGATAAGTGGCTTGAATAATGAATGAATGAATGAATGAATGAAATAAAAACTGCATCTTGCCAAGTCTCTTTCAAATGTTTGTGAATCCCGTTTTTGTTTCGACCCCTGGGAACAGAAACACTCCTGAAGGTTCTGCAGCAGATATTCAGATGTGCCATCAATACATCCCCATAACATTAGTTAAATGCATGTTTTAACGAGAGTACTGTACAGTCAACTCTTAATTTCTTTACTTTCGTGTTTTTCTGTTGCACAGAACAAGCAGCACAGAACAGAATAGGCTGAAATATAAAGAAAGTCACTGTTAATACTAAGTGAAATCTAGCTTTAAAAAAATCTCAGATGCACTATCACTAATTAGCTGGTTAGGACCAGATGGACTAAAGTCAGCTAATGAACACAGCATTTCTCAGTGTACGACTTGAAGTGGTGCTGGCTTTTAATGATCTCAAAATTGAAGCTCTTTTTTTTATTAAAATATTTTTTAACATTGTTCAAACTGCTGGATAGAATGAAGGATAGCATGTAGGTCAAAAAAGGTTTCATCACAGCTTAGACATGCAGTATGTAGCTGCAAGTTGAACCATGGTATAAACACCAGACATACTTTAAGCGATCCAGATTTGGCCTTCATGTACAGTTTAAGAAAATCGACACTGTGGCTAAAAAAGAGGGTGGCAAACGAGAAAAAAAATTATATATGATAATGCCTTTGTAAAGAAAAATAACTGAGTGAAAAGATGTGAATTCACATGCATAGTCTACTGTAGGTTTATTAGACAGCTTGACTCTGCTCTATATTGCCCAGAACTTGAGTGAAGTCCATCAAATCCACAGAGGGCACCTTTCATCATAAGAAGACAGGGACATGTTGTACCTTTGGTTTTGCCCTTGCTCTGTCCCAGACAGCTGGAATTTGAATGTCAAAAGTAGAGAACCCCAGTGGGTTTTTCTGAATGCTTTTGCTTTTGCATAAAAATGTGAGAAGGAATGTCTTGTAATAAAAAAAAAGAGAACATTGAAAATGACAATAGAACATCTGTGCATTTGCAATGGTATTGCATTTTAAAATACATTTAGATATATAAATAAATAAATATATATTAGACACTTTTTGAATTCTAATACAGCATGTGGGATGGACCAGTGCTCTCAGCCATTGTGTTTTCCAAACAGTTTTACTGGAAACTAATTCTCATCTTTCCATTAGTGCATTTCTTGAGCGGGAATTAATTGACATAATGTACACACATTAAAACATAGCATCACAACATGCTTTCATTAATAAGGTGCTAATAAATATAATGGAGCAGGCTGCCCATGATGATCCAAAATTACTGCTATTGTATCAACATAGTCCTGAACCTGCCCATTGATTTCTCCCTCAAAGGCTAAGAAAGCACTGCCAGAATAGTTGTTATTCTGTTATTAACCTACACATAGCACACTTTCTAGTTATGACATTATGAATTATAAAGTTGCTTTCTTAAGCAGCTTTTTCCGTCACTCTTTTTGAGCAAGCGATTTAACAAGGGCAAGGTGGTGTCTGCTTGCGTGGGAGTTCTGCTGTAGCACTGCTGGTGTGATGCTTGCAAAAGCCCTAATTGTGTCTGTCTTTCTCTCTGTAAATGGCGAAATTACCTTTTCCACAGGGCTCCCGACGTAGGTGAATTGAATTTTATCTGCATGAGGAAGCAGTTTAAAGAGCCACAGTTTTTGGCAGCATGATGTTTGATGAATGCAAGCAGAGATGATGGAAAGAAGAGTCACTGTGCTGTCATGAGGGAGAGGAAGGTAGGAGTGATCTGGGCCATCTGTCAGACTTAGCAAATAATATTTTTGAGAGACAATAACACTAAACAATTGCATAAACATGGATGACCAAACCTAGACCAAGCCTAGTCGTGTTTATGTTGTTTTTTAAATTTATATTACAAAGTCAGCTGCAAGTGCTTGAGCTACGTTTCCCTGTCTCATTGTGATAAGCTGAGCCGTGTAAGAAGTGGAATAGCGTGATGAAGTGGTATAGCATTAGTTGTGTGATTAGATACACCAGCACAACTCTTGAGCTCCTGAGACTGAAGAATGTCTGTCATTGCCATTCACTATAACCTGGTACATTTATCCTTTTTAATATTTATGGATTGTTTTTTTTTTCTGTGCATGACAGCATTTATGACTAAATTAAAGAATAGAAATAAAACCAAATTGTGACATGCCTTTACTGTACAGTATATGACCTGACGCAGCCATAGTGTAGAAACGTTTTCTGTTTATGCAGTGACCTCTTTTTAATGATAGCATAGCCATTCCCTCTAACAATGAATCATAACACATGATAATATGATCTCAAATCAAAAGTGCTCACAGGCTTACAGTATACCATACAGTATATTTACACCCTTTACACCCATTCAGAAAGTATTCAGACCCCCTTCAATTTTTTAGTTATGTTGCAGGCAGAGACTACAGTTGTTTAAATGTGTTTTTCTTTCTTATTAATCTACACTCAGTACCCATAGAAAACTGAATTTTGGAAATGTTTATTAGAAAATTATTTTTAAAATTATTTAGCAAATGTATCTAGAATTATCTAGAAAATTATTAAGGGAGAGAAAACTGAAATATCACATGTACTTAAGTAGTCACTTTACTTAGTACTTTGTTAAAGCACCTTTGGCAGCATTTACAGCCTCTGGTGTTTTGGGGTATGACACAACAAGCTTTGCACATCTGGATTGGGGGATTTTCTGTCATTCGTCTTTGCAAATCCTCTCAAGTTCTTGTCAGTTTGGATGGGCACTGTCGGTGGACAGCCATTTTCAGGTCTCTCCAAAGATTTTCAGTAGAGTTCTAGTCAGGGCTCTGGCTGGACCACTTTAGGACATTAACAAAGTTGTCCAGAAGCCATTCCTGTGTTGTATTGGCTGTTTAAACCTTTGGCCCAGTCTAAGGACCAGAGCACTGTAGAACAGGTTTTCACTGAAAATATCTTTGTACTTTAAACAATTCAGCTTTCCCCCAACACTAACCAGTCTTCCAGTTCTCCTCATGAAAAACATCAGGATCACAGAATGATGCTAGCACCACCATGCTTCACTTTTTGCATGGTATTGGGTAGGTGATGAAGGGTGCTTGGTTTCCTCCTGACATAACGTTTAGAATTGAGGCCAAACAGCTTAGTCTTGGTTTCATCAGACCAGAGAATCTTTTTTCCTCACAGTCCTTCAGGTGCTTCTTTGCAAACTCCAAGCAGACTTTTATGTGTTTTGAACTTAGAAGAGGGTTTTCAAAGTCCAGATCGGCAGAAGGCTGCAGCGATGATTGTCCTTCTGGAACTTTGTCTCCGCACAGGATCTCTGGAGCTCAGTCAGAGTGATCATTGGTTTCTTGGTCCATCTCTTACTAAGGATTTCTTTTTAATTGATTTAAAGACTTTTCTAAAATTCTGTTTTCACTTTGTCATTATGGGGTACTGAGTGTAGATTAATGAGAAAAAAAAATAATTTAAACAACTGTAGTGTCAGGCTGCAACATAACAAAATTGGAAAAAGTGAAGGGGGGTCTGAATACTTTCTGAATGCACTGTAGATATAGTATGCTTCTACATGTTCTCCATTTTATTTTGAACTTTAAATGTTTGCGCTACAGTATATTCTTGCTCCTCTAATATTCGAATGCATCTTCGGTTATAGCCTTGTAGTTCTTCGGTAGTAGGAGTACAAGTGCTGGGGTAGTACCAGCCTGGGTATCAGTATGCTTTGGTGTATACTCTAAAACATTGCCACATCTATGGTTTAAATCTTATAAGAGTCAACCTAGCTTTGCAAGATATGTTCCCCTGCAGGCTTTGTGGCTCTTTCCAACCTCTAAGCATCTTAAAAATGAGAAATCTCAGCTCTATCCACTTTGTCACACTATGTGACAAAAGCGCATCATAATGTTATCCGGAAAAATGGATTTTTCCTAAACCCCGCTGGAAGCAGTGCTACTACATAATCTATCAGGTCAATTTCAGAAAAAAATGCTTTTTTTGTTTGTTTGTTTGGTTTTTTTTTTTACTTAACAAATGGTTTTCAGGAAACTTGTTTTTAAATTATTACATACATTCAGCAAATACACATGAGGAAAACAATCTTTTTATATGACTACATGGTGTTTATTTAACAGTATAATAAAGATGTAACATAGATTAACTATGTAAATCAATACAAATCCAGGTGGCATGGTGACATAGTGCTTGCACTGCCACTTCACAACTTCCAGGGTTGGGTTTTGCATATTCTGGAGGTTTCACCTCGTCCTTGTGGGTTTTATTCAGGTACTCTAGTTTCCTCCGACAGTCTAAAGACGTGTTGTAGGTTTACTGTTGTTTCCAGATTGCCTGCAGTATAGGAGTGGGTCTATGAAAGAGTATGTTTGCTTGTGGCCTGCGATGAGCTGGTAACCCCATTCAGGGTGTCCCCTGCCTCAAGCCCTGAGTTCCCAGGGATAGGCTCCAGGACCCCAGGCACATGTGCAGCCATCATTCATACTTACTAACTGCCTGGTCAGAGCTACATTGGTTTATATTAGATGCCTAATTAACTAAATTAGTTAAAATTACTTAACCTAAAAGTGTGTTATTATTTTTCTAAGGAATCCGACCAATGTTTTTTCCCAAAATTCCATTTTTACCAATTTGGGACTAGGTGGCCCCATCGCCCTCAATCTCTCATGTATCTCCTCAAAACACTCAGTTGTGCCTCCTGTGTGCAGTGAAATGATCTCAAGTTCATTCAAGTGCAGAACACACCGGTTTTGAGCTATGAGGAGCCATTTGGTACCCGCGCTGAACCACTTTGCTTCCCTGACTGCTTTTTTGGGCCAATCAGAAAACAAGACATGTCAAGGTGAAGGGCTCAAAAATAATTCACCTTTTCAAAAATGGGCCTAAAATTCATAGATTATATTGGGATTTCTACAGTGGATACCTAATGATCCATTCCAAGAAAAAAAAAAAAAGCTACTTCTTTCTCTTTTTCTCTTTCCCCAATGCTTGCTCAATTTTGCACATACCTCCACAAAGCCAGGCCTCCTGCCTTGCTTAAACTTTTAAACGGAGAAGATTGGTCAAACCATGTCAAAGGAATCCATTAATTTTACACTCTGGATGATTAAAAAAAAATTTTTTTAAAGGACCTTTTTGGAAAAAAAAAACTGTTTAAAAGCTGGCAAGTTTAAAGCCTCCTCTCTAACAAATCTGTAGCAACTATGGTTCACAAAATATGAATAAAAGATCCTTCTGTGCCATAATCTATGAAGTGAAAGCTCGTTACATTCTCTGCGTCTGTGTATTTGTTGTACAGTATTTCAACATTCACAGGAAAAGCGGTGTGCCATTGTGCCCGTACTTCACAATTTCTTCAGGATTTGTCTTTCTAGTTATCGTTTGGGAAATAGACACTAAATAGAACTAAATTTGTTCTCAAATATATGTACAATATTTACAGTACAGTATATGGGACCATAGTGGAAGGATTCATAAAAAAAAAAAAAAAAACAGCAACAACAACATTTTGTTTGTACCACACCCACTTCAAGTGTAAATTCAAATAGAGACACAGATATTTTGAGTACTGTAGTTATACAGATTGAATTACACCCCTACAGTCTACCAAAAGGAGTCATCTATATGACTAATTTGGTAGCAATAAACTTATTTACATCAAACATTACTCTCTATATGTAGCAGTGCTATGTTCATTATCAAATGATTTTATTTTAACACAGCATAATTAACACTGTGACACTACTAGAGTTATTTTTTTCTGCATATCAGACATTGTTAAAGTCTGTGCCATGTAATTTCATGGCAGTTTTCGGTGTACAATTCATATCTGACATTCCACCTTTTATGAATACTTTTCCATTGTTTATTGCAGGCTTCTGCACAATGCGTTAGCAGCAGTCTCATGTTTTCTGACTACAGCGACAGCTTGCCTATTGTGGTGTCCATTAATTCCAAGCGTTTCACTTTGCAGCTTATGACATGTTCAGAGGAGCTTTCCTTTCGCAAAACATTTTGCTTTCACATGTATACCCTTCAGGAAGTAGATGGCAGGAAAGCAGCAACTCTGGAAAGTTTCATGTCTGTCATGATTCACTAGGGATAAGATAATAAAAAGGAGTAGCTTAATGTTCAAACAAATACAATTACAGTACAGTGGTTTTATTAATGTAATAAAAGCAATCTGATGTACAGATACTGTGGGCAAGTGCTCCATTTGGGGTGAAAACACCACAGAGTGCAATATCTAGTAGCTAATAGACAGCTTGTCAACTCACAGCAGCTTTCTTTAACTCAAAAGGAGGCGCTTGAAAGGTTTCTTATGAAATATACATCAGTCAGTGCAAGATGAAGAACAAAGGCAAATTTGTGTGTTTGTCAGAGGAAGCACTGGAAATGCTGATTTAATAAAAGGGCCACACAGCCTGCACCAGGTATTTAGGATGCCATTCCGTTTCAGATGCTTGGGAAATAAAATGCATGATGCTTGATGTTGGTGTGAATAGGTGAGCATTAGAGAGCAAGTTTTACCTGTAATGGAGCTTGCTTGAATATCTTCTGACAACTTAACAAGGACAAAGGCTTGCCTGCCTCCTTATGGCACTGTCATTCATAGATCGAGCGATGGAAATAATTGCCAGTGAAATCTATTCCCTCATGATGTGCTGCACCGGTTCATTTTTTTTATTTCTTTATTGCATTATTGGCACAGTTATATATCTCAGTGTATTTATATCTCAAGCTCAGTCATGAGCCCTTTCTGTATGTTGGTTTATATTTGGAGGAGCTGACATGTCAATTTGGCTGTTGCCCTAAATGATGCAGACCAGAAATAAGCATTATGTGGGTTGATGTCATTCACTGAGTTTGCGTAAATTGAATTCTCACCACCTCCGCCCCACTTGACACACAATTATTTTTTATTTGGTAGCTTGTTGACTGATCTTGAATTTCTGATGCCGCTTCTTAATAATCAAGCTTATTAATAATAAAGTAATAAAGTTTGGGTTCAGGGTCCAGATGTTAGGTGCCAGTGTAGTATGTTATAGGGTGGTACGTACTGTACAAGCAGCAAGTGGAAAAAAAAAAGATGGAATAAGCTTGGAGGAGTAGATGGAAGCCCTGCAAAAGTGAGACAGAAACATAGTAGAAGAGGAAAAGAAAGTGAAGGATGGAGGATGCAAAATATCAGCTGTTTGCTTCAAAATGATCAAATAACAAAACAAAAGTTCCCTGCAAAAACTTAGCTTATAAGTTATGTAGTTATATACACAAAAAATAGAATAGTTGGAGCTTTGCTAAACTTTTCTTAGGTGGAAAAAAAAATCTTTATTGTCTAAACATCTCGTTTTCATGGTCACAATGCAAGCACTAAAGTAAGGATCAGGCTGTTGGCATGTGTAAGTTTAGCAGGCGTATTTGTTTTGTGCTTATAGCTACTGATATAACCTCACACGTAGAGATATAACTGGAATTAGAAGGAATACATTATCAGGAGATGTGCTGCCATATTGTCAAATCAGCTCCTTCAGTTCTCTTTAAAACCTGAGTGTGTGCCAGCTGCTCAGTGAAGTAAAATTTTCATAACTATATTATTAGATTTCACCCATATACTCTCACTACTTCTGTATATTAGCACCTAAAAAAACATTTATTATTTCTTTTTTTTTAAAGCAGAAAGCCATTTGGAAAATACCCAACTATGTGGGTTTTATGAGTATATATATAGATAGTTGGACGAAAATCTAAAGTACTAATGTAATAATATAAATACAGTGGGGAATCAGGATGCTAAATTAAGCAGAAATGTTTTGGTAGTGGATATAACAATCTGCTCAAATATCCCACACTTTGCTACTCAACAAAGTAGTGATGTTTGACTTGTAAGGTTTCCATTAATTATAGGACGTCCTTTGCATGATAATATGTTTGTAATGGTCTAATTTGCATTTATTAGCCACAACTGGATTGTTTATTCAAATTTGTAATGGATAAATGATTTCACTGATTTTTATGTAACTGATTGGTGTGTTACATAGTTCACATCACAAATGATGAATTTTCACCATCACTGAACCGAACTCTCAAATCACCTTTTTTTTTTTTTGCGGTTGATGTCCCCCACTGTGTGGTTTGTCTCCAATGCTTGTGTACAATACATTGCTCTTGTCATTGTTGCCATGTGTGTAAACATTATGTAGCACAGTGGGAGACCATAGGAAGTGATAAACTGGGATTTTCAAACATGATTTGAGAGTTGAGTTCAGGGATGCTGTAAATGCATAACTTGTGATGTTGAGTAAGACCTTGGTAGATGAAGAGTTACTCTACTGACATGTGCCGTTTGAGCAACCTATGTCAGTTAGTGAAAAAGTTATGCCCATTTGTGCATTACTTTTGATATAGCCCTTGTTTATATTTTGGGCTGAAGTTTATGTACACTGGATTGTAAGAAATGGAACACTTTAAAACCTTGACGAGATAAAATCCAATTTTCCCTAGTATCTACAGTAGCTACTAACGTGCGACATTTAAGGATAACATGTTTCCTCCAATAAATGTGACTCTAACTGCATCATTTCAAAGTGATGCTCTTGCTGCTTGACGGGCAGCCAATCTCTGAAGAAAGCAAATCTGCACCAGTTCCTAATTTCAACTCGTGATACCCCAGTGACAGGATGAATGATTTTCTCCTGTGCCTCTCCAGAACTTGTTCAAAGCATCTTTTTAAACTGTTGTTGCTTTGTTAGTAGATTTTATTTTCATTTTTGTGTCCTGCTACTATATTTCCTTTCAGACATTATACTGTACGGTTGGTTTCTTAAGCACATTTAAGGTCAATTCACCTTGGATGAATATCTGCGCAGTTGTACAACAGTGATTCTCCAGGATATCCAGAAAATATGCTGTTCACTTTCCCACTGTGTCATGAAATTTTTTTACTCTGCTGTAATTACAACTGGCCAACTTCAGCACTCCTTAATGTAGCTACAAAAAAAATTAATGTACTGCCTTGCTGGTAATATGTCCAGTGTGTATTCCATGTTACTTACCAGAAATTGCAGCACTGATTTGACAACAGTGTTGGTCTTTCAGTTGCTCCCGTCAAGGGGTCTCTACAGCCGACCATCCGATCTGCACACAACTTAGCACAGATTTTACACCTTCCTGACAAAACCCTCCAATTTTAACTGGGTTTGTAACCTGCACTGCATCTAGTGACTGGGGAGCAAACCCAGGCTTTTTGTATAACAGGAGAGAACCCTACCACTGTGTCCCCAATGCCCACTGATTTAGTGAGGTCGTAAAATAAAGCCATGAAAAAAAGAAGAAACCCTAAACTATGACTCATTCAATCTAACCAATCATGACCTCATGAATTATTTATTCTCTGGCCCAGTTGAGTTGCAACTCAATAAATAATTCTGACCTGTGTGCTAATCCCTCTGTGGTCACTAGTGATGCTGGTAAATGCAATGTTTTTTTCTTTTTGACCAAAGTACATAGGAAAATCCAAGTGCACTGGGTAATTTCAGATGTCACACCCAGGGTTGCTCAGTCAGCACAGGTGCATTTACTGCTGACCACAAAAATAGCACTTGAACAAGAACTGGAAAAAAGGGTCCCATTAATTTCACAATGAAATGACGTTTACCTCTGAGTAACTGTATGTTTGTGCTGATGGAGTCTTCTAACTTTCCATATGTTTCTTCTCATACTGTGGATTTTATTGTGCAAAATGAAGGGCAAAATAGTGCGTCTCACTTGCTTTGAATATCCAGTTTGGTTTATTTATATCGTAAGGTAAATTATAGAGGGGTGGTTTTGCCAAACTATTAATTTGACACCCACAATGTGCATTACTCAGTCTGAAAGTCACATCGGGAGTGGTGATTGCATATGCAAATTAGTATGACCAAATGGCGGGTATTCGCAGAAACATATTTCTATAACCATAGCTGATTAATAGCTAAGTTTCTCTAAATTATACCTTATTGTCACAATTTTTTTCTTAAAGGTATTACTTATTATCACGGCAATAAAATTGGCTTTCAGCTTTAGTTGAGGGTAATGCTTTTAAAGATTGCAAATATCAAAAAGATACAAAGAACTTATTCATTGGTAAAACAGCAGAAAGGCAGGTAACTTACATATGTGATATACTGTTGCAAAGATTAATTTACAAAAAAAAAGAAAAACAGGAAGAATTTGCAGGATGTGAGGATGATTGAAGCTAGATGTGTATCAGAAATCAGGGATGCATAAAATAACAAAAGAGCTTGTGAAACATTTTTCCCAAATGTTCTCAGGGCTGTTGAACACACTGTTTGCCAATGATTGTATACGCCAGTACAAGATGCGCCAACAAATCATAACAGAGAAGCACTGCACTCTTCTCCTCTCTTATACTAAAATATAGATATATATAAGACTGTAGCTAAAATATTAAGATTAAAATTGTGTTCTTTAAACACAGTGTTGTGGCATAATATTATAAAAAATTATTATTATTACTGTTATTATTATCATTATTATTAGTAGTAGTGGTAGTAGTAATAATAATTAAAAAAACACAAAGAAAATGAAAAAACATTTTATATTAGCATATTTTCACCTTAAATATTAGTATTGTCTGTGCAGGCTTAAAAGTAAAATAATGTAAAATCATGAGTATAATCCAATAAATTTTTATTTTCACAGACGAGCTATGTCTCAAAACTGTTCTAAATTCTTTTGGCAAAGTGATGGTCAACAGACTGAACTGCAATATTTTCAGGAGCATTTCGTGAGTGCCCTAGTTATTGAAGGCAGGACACATGAACGTGACTGTGACTGTGTCAATATGGCTGGTTGTTATAGTCTGTGGCAGGCATACTTCTAGGAAATGGAGTTTGATGGTGTTGACATGACAGTTTGCTGCTTGTGCACACCTCCAGTGTCAGCAGCATTGAAGCATAGCCTTTAAAATGGTCTTCATGTACATTCTCCTTTTTCCTTTTTTGTTTTGGTTCCCTTGAGTTCCCCCCTAATTTAGGCATAGCCAACATCCACCTGTCCTTTATGGACACTCTTCCATAAAGATGACAACTACTGTACCAACTAGGAAGTGCGAAGACTATCAATGGCTTCGTTCGAGACACATGGCGCCATCAAACCTCATCTTTTCAAACATAACGTTGGAGACAGAGTAACACACATGAAGGAAAAATAAATTTACTCCTTCTGCTTGCGTGTGCTCACAGATGCCCAAGACTGGCTAGAGTCGCAAAGGTTGATGTGAGAGTGCGGAAATCCCATCCCTCCCCTTGAGAGAGCATGGAAAATCTGCTGTCTTGATTCTTGCCTATGGATACATATTCCTTATTAACCAAATGCACACTCATGTCTACATTCTTTTAATTTCAAAGCAGCTTAACCCCTTTAACTTCTTTTATGTACGGGTACTCTTTTGATACTTTTTGATATGAGATCAATGGACATTTATATCATGGAAAAATCTTTAAATACCTGCTAGTTTCTATCTCCACTTTGTAATTGATGTCATTGATACAGTTTATCTAATTGCAAATTAATTCTTTTCATTTACAGTAGGTAGAACAGAGGCATTTTACTTACTTTCTTACATCATCACTTACAAAGAATTTAGATTTTCCCACTCTTCTTTGGAGAACTTCTCAAGATAAGTTAAATTTGATGATGACCGTATGTGGACTGCTTTCAAGTAATTCAACAGATTTTCAATGGGCTTTAAGTCTGGGTTCTGACTAAGTCATACAGACATTCACCTTTTCTTCTTCAACCACTGTTTGGTTAATTTTGCTGTGTGCTTTGTTTGTTAGTGACTAAAACAATTTTAAATGAAACAGGAGACATTGTCATAATTTAAGACATTTAAAAACATGATGATTCAAGAGGAGTTTTAAGTGAGAAAAGGAGATTTGAGTGCAGCCTTACATCATGTAGGATAAGCGGTTCTGAATAAATGGGTCTTAAGGTGAAATTTTAATTTGGTTCGAGAATCTATACTAAAGGATTTTTTCGGGGAGAGAATTCCAAAGACATGGAGCAGTACGGGTAAAGGCTCTAGAGCGACGAATGCGAGAGGGGGTGTAGCACTAAACGAGCTGTGATAAGTAAGGGGGAGCGTGATTATGAAGTGGTTTAAATGTGAGTAGGAGAATTTTTAACTCTATACAGTATTTGAAGGGGAGTCAGTGAGGTTGTTGAAGGGTGGGGGTAATGTGATGCATTAAGGGTATTTGGGTACAGGCTGCTCTGGATAAGTTGGAATTTATGTAGGAGTTTTTGAGATAGGCCAGTTAGAAGTGAATTACAGTAATCAATACAGGGGATGACCATTGCATGTATGAGAGTGGCAGCAGTGTGTGGGGTAAGGAACGGGCAAAGATTGAAATATTGCGTAGCTGGAGATAAAATGATCTACAAATATTGTTTATATGGGCCTCGAAGGACAAAGTGCCATCGAGGATGACCCCCAGCTGAGGAGAGAAAGAAACTGAGGAACCATTGATGCAGAATGAGAGACTTGGATAAAGTGGATTTTGACCATATGAGCAGAACCTAGTCATAGTGCTGTTAAGTTAGAGAAAATTGCAGGAAAATCAAAGTGTTTATTTCATTTAAGCAGTTGGTGAGAAGTTCAGAGTCAGGCTTTGTGGAGATGTAAAGTTGTGTATCATCCGCATAACAATAGAAATGTATACTGAATTTCCTAAAGATGGAGGGAGGGAGGAGATAGATAAGGAACAAAAGGGGGCCAAGGCCAGAGCCTTGGGGATCACCACAACTAACTGGGAGAGGCTGAGAGTCTTTTAATTGCACAAACTGGGTATGGTCAGAGAGGTGTGACGTGAACAATGCGAGGGGAGGTCAGTGATGCCAACTGTAGCTAAACGGTTTAATAAAATGGAGTGAGAGATAGTGTCGAAGGCTGCACTTAAATCTAGCTGCACAAGGATTCTTAATAGTCCAGCATCCACAGCCATCAAGAGATCATTGGTAACCTTCTCCAGAGTTTCCGTACAATGTTTAGAACAGAATCCTGACTAAAATGATTCAATAAGGTTTTTGTCACTGAGGTATGAAGTATGAGGTATGAAGTATGAACCTGTATTTTAACTACTATTTCCAATATTTTAGAAATAAAAGGAAGATTTGAAATCAGTCGGAAATTGTTGTGATGAGTAGGATTAGCCCATATAACAGGATATTACCACCTTCATGCTTTAGTATAGAAATTGTGTTATTTAGATGGTGATCTGTATTGGATTTCTGCCAGACATATTGTTTGGTTTTATGGCCAGATAATTACATTTTAGTCTTTGTTTTTGCAAAGCTCAGTCTTGACGACATGTGGCTTTTCTTGAGGAAAGGCTTTTTCTTGCAACCCTACCATACAAGCCCCATTTGTAGAGAATTTGTAGAGAATTTCTGATATGCATACAATACCCACTTTGTCAAAAATTCCTGCATTCGCTTCATAGTTGCTATGGGCCTCTTTCAAGCCTCTTTGAGTAGTTTTCTCCTGGTTCTTTCCTCTAATATAGACGTCCTGATCCAGGGAGGGTCTGTTCCTTCCACTTCTTAATAATAGACTTCACTATGCATCTAGACAGTGATAAAGTCTTTTTTTTTGTATTCATCGCCTGACTTGTGCCTATGCACAACTTTATCGTAGAGATATTTAGACAGTGCCTTGCCACCCATAGTTGATTTTATGCTTCAGGTGCACTACCAGGGACTGAAATGCTTCAACTAGTCATGCTAAGGTAATCAAAATGACCATAGCTAATCACAGTTGAAAGCCAAATGGCTTTGTGTGCCACTGAGTAAGTGATTAGCTTCACCTGATTGAGTTTAGAAGTCATTTTTAGGAGGGTGATCCTTTTCCAAATCAGTGATTCAGTTTTTACATTTAGTATCTTTTCTTTTTTTTCTTATATGTTGGTTTTATATCTTTTGCACTGATCAAGTCGCACTGAATATTTACAGGTGGGTAAAACAAAAACTTGTCCGTCTTTATTTCAGGCTGCAAAGTAACAAAATGTGATAATTTTAAAGGTGGGTGATTCTTTTCTGTACTCACTATATACTAAAGTGTCATGACACCCCACTGGATATATACCTGGGTATAACTATTTTAATTCAATTTTGGGATGACATGTGCTGTGGATTTGATGGTCTGTATATCAAATGTTTTAGGCTTGGTATTGAGACAAGCAGTTGCTACAATTGTTGTTGAAGCTAGAGATTGCTGACCAAGTCAGAATAAATTTTCTTGCTTATTAAAAATGTTGAAAGATTGAAATACAGCTTTAAAAATGCAGTAATTATCAAATATATGTACGAAAGATGAAATGCAGGTGCTTCTAAAAGTATGATGCATAATTTTGTGTTGCTATACTACAAATCAAATGAAGATTTCTGAAACATAAAAAAAAGTGCACAACCACTTTTCTCTTAATTGGAGTGTAGGGAGAAGGTCTTTGGCCAGATCTGTTATTCCCTGGGGTATGTCATGCCTGCTCTGGTCTCCTGTCGCTGACAGGAAAGAGTCTCTTGTTTATTGGAGCCATGCAGCATGTCTGTTCATAACAGTTCCTATTACCTGACTTAAATTGTGTTGGCTCAGAGTTACAGAGTTTGCTGTTTTTATAAGTTATGTTATTTACTATTTGAATGTGAAAATTGCATCTGTAGAACATTCCTCGGTAAAGTGTTAGATTCCAAGTGCCAAGCTGTAACATTGTGGTATCAAAATAAGATTTTGCTACATATCTATCTATCTTTTAATAGACAACTAAAAATGGGTCTAGACATGGGGGTGTCATGATGCCATTTTGAGTTTCTCGCATACAGTAGCTACAATGCAAACATGTTGAACATAATTATCGCCTAGCAATTTAACATTCATGGCAAATTTTCCACCATATGTCCATCTCTTGGTTCTGCTTTGTTGTTACTTCAGCAATCTAGTCTGTGGAATGACACACACAGAATTATTTTTCATGAGGATAATTAGTTTTATTTATTAATTAAAATGTGCATTATCTTGTATTAAAATGCTACAACAAGCTCATTTTGAAACATCTGTTGATCCTTCCTTAGAATCCATTGTCTCACTGCTATTTCTTTCATGCTTGCTTTTTGTCTTGATTGGCTGCAGTACCTGCCAATAATCATGTAACCAGACTTGTTTTGTGTCTGTTGTTGAGGCATGATGACGTTTGACCTATTTTAGCTGGTGTAGGATGCATGCATAAATTTTTTTTTGTCAAGTGCTACCTGATACCCCTAACACAATGCTGACTGAATTATAATTACAGGATTATTAACAACGCACAAATATCATATTATAAAATATTCATTATACCTTGACTTATTAGTCATGTTTTGTAATTTTATAGCAAGACCCACACAGAACATTTGCTCTTAAACAGATTAGTGTCAATTGTGAAAAAGTCACTAGCTTATCACATACAATATTAACTGTTACTTAATAGAAGAATAAAAATCGTTTGTTTGTCATATAAACCTTACAGCAGATTTTTTTTTTTTTTGTCCCAGTTTAATAGGGAGCTGAGGTCAGGGCACAGGGTGGGCCATGAAACATGGCCCCTGGAGCTACGAGGGTTAATTGTCTTGAAGTAGCAGCTTGGCAGTGCTGGGGGCTTGGTCCACCAAACATCTGATCACTACGTCACAGCCTTAACCATTGAGTCACTACAGCTCTAATAGTTAGATGATCATGGATTTTCTAACAGAATACTGATAACAAACTACAGTGGAACCTCAGATTGCGAGTGATGCGGTTTTCCGTTAGTGTGTGTGTGTGTGTGTGTGTGTGTGTGTGTGTGTCTGTATGTGTGTCTGTATGTGTGAAAAACTCAAATAAGACAGGAAGAAGGGTTACTGTGCAAGACGAGAAGAGGGAGAGGGGGGTCTAATTCCTCCTCTCCTCTTACTTTAGCTTCACACACATACACAAACACACACACACACACACACACACACACACACACA
>JAQQZT010000038.1:13660507-13675906 GCA_030068275.1 Clarias platycephalus | reverse complement strand
AAAATGAACTTAAATGATTTTAGCAAATGGCTGCAATATAACAAAGAGTGAAACATTTAAGGGGGTCTGAATACTTTTCGTACACACTATGTATATATTTGTATATATATACACGTTAAATACAGAACACAAGTAGTTATTTGTGCATCTTCTATAATGTTGGTTGTACAAGGCAATGTACACTATGTATACGGGATTAGATTTGGTAAAGTTTTATATAATTTTTTTTACAGGCTGTTGAGCGAACAACAGACTGTATTTTGGTAGATAAGTAGTACGTGCTGTTAAATATTCATCGGCAGCTTGCGTTCTTAAAATATAACTAATTATCACTGCCAGCATCTCCAAAGTGCTGTATTCACACTTACAGTGAAATTCACACGAATCTTGGCAAAGAAATGACAAAATAATGCAGAATTTAAAATACAACCATTACTAACTATAGCGCACTGTGTGTATTATATCCTATTGACTTGCTTTGAGTGGATTATGTTGATTCAGTTGCCTAGCTTCTCCATGCTTTTTTCTTATTTTTTCGTTGCTGTAACTGTTTTTTCTAGCTAGTCTGTGTATGTGTGTGTTTCTGTTGAATACTTTTATGCCAATTTCACAGTCTGTTGTGACACATGCACATACAGGTGTTAACGATGGATTATACACTACCTAGTCAAAATAACGTTTCCTAGTCAAAAGGGTCAAATCATTGACTTGCGTTAAGCAAATAAAATAAGATTTGAAATTAGAAATGATTTTAGAGTAAAAAATGATGCATGAATATTAAACACTTAAATGCTTGCTAAAGTTATATCATAACAACTGAAAGTAGAATTGACATCTACAGTATGTGTGCTAGTGAAATTATGAATATTTCCACATGCACTGTGCATCAAGAACGCTAGGATTGAGATTAAACAACTATGTTGCCATAAGAAAACCACTGGGCAAAAGGTTTTAATTTACCAGGTAGCTTAAAAACTGGACTTTGGAGAGATGAAAAAGGTCATGTGGTGCGATGAGTCCAGATTAACCGTATTCCGGAGTGATGGGTGAATTAGGGAGGGAAGGGAATGTAGTGATTGCTCCAGTTGGTCAGGCCAAGGCTCTACAACTTTGCGTGGCAAAGTCAGCTGACTACCTGAATGTACTTAATGACCAGGTAATCACATCAATTTTTCTTCCCTATTTGTTTCTTCTTTAATGGTTCTGGAAGCATGATAAGTCATTTTCACACATGAAATGGGCACCACTTGCCCACTTGCCCACTTGCATGCCATAATCACAGGTAAAGACAGTAAAGAAATATTAGAGAGCAATTTTTTGGTTTGGCTAGGCAGTGAATCACATCTACAAAGAACCTGCACAAAAAGAGAGCATACTAGATGTCTTATCTGCATGAAGAAGGAAAAAACATAGAGCTGCCACGTAAAGAGTTGTGTAAATGACAAAATCCTCTGTCCCAAAGTAATTGTCTGTTGTCAAGTCTGACAGTCCGGCATGTCTTTCCCTCTTCCTGAATGCTAAAACGATGAATTCTCCTGAGCTTTGCTTCTCCACAGCAGTGTGCTGAGAGTGAATTCAACATTAAGTATTGATGACATGGATGATTAAAATTTGAAAGGCATTTTATAAAGTATATTAATGGTTTCCACAGGCAAGGTCAACATGGGGACTGGAGAGAATCTGAGAACTTATAATGTTAATATTACAGCGGAAAACCTTCTATAACACCTTTCTGAGAAAAGCAATCATTACATTAGATATCTGGAGTGATAATCTCCTGTTAACACCATTTTGACAGTGAATATGTGATGTGTGGGATTTTTTTTTTTTCATTCAGAGACTCTTTCCTATGATCATTTATATGGTGGTTTAACAGTATTATTCAAATGAATAGAAGCATATGGCTTCGATGCAGACATGCAGCAAAACTCATTGGCTAAAACGTTGGATTGCATCTGAATTGTGTCTGCAGGCTGCCAGGCAGTGTATTTTGGCAGGCTTGTGTCTCCATTCAGTGTTGGCTAGTGAGATGAACTGAGAAAGGTCATGGTGGTGTTGATGATCACAGACACAGAAGGAGCTAACACTTGGCAATCTTTTTATTTTACAATATTTTGCTGCCTCACACCTCACAGCTTTAGAGTCCTGGGTTCAATCCTCATCTTAGCTTATGGGGGTGTGTGGATTACCACATGTTCTTTTGTGCTTCCGTGGGTTTTCTCTGGGTTCTTTTGTTTCTTCTCACTGTCCAAAACACATGCAGATAGGCGGACTGGCTCCTCTAAATTTGTGCTAGGTGTGAATGCATGTGTGTAAGTGTGAATGGCGCCCTGCGATTGACTAGCGTCATATCCGGTGTTAAAATCGCTACCAGCCTTCTTGGAAATGTATCTGGATTCATTACGTACAGTAGAATAACAGGGCTGTTAAAATGCATTTCTATTTCATGTATTAATCACAAACATACTCTACAGACCCTGTCTAAAAATATAGCTTAACCAAAAAAAGTGCACATTTGTCAAACGCTAACACCATAAACTGACTAGCTAATTTACAAACACATTAACAGACAAAGAGAAAAAAAAAGGTTTCTTTTTTTAATTAACTGTTTTATATGGCAAGCAAAGCTTAATTTAATAAACAAATAAAAGTTAAAAACAAATAAAAGTGCTTCTAACACTTATACCCCTATCTCACCTACGTGGTTTCGCATGGTGACCGTAAGTTTTTGGCGCTGTGAGTACGTTCCCATCTTTCCGCGCGAAAAATTAAACATGTTCAGGGCTCTTCAGGCCCTCTGTGAGTGTGCTGTAAAGTCTGGCACCAGGACATTCCCAGCAAATCGTTTAGGTGCTATGGTTTGTGAGGTGGGGCCTCCATAGGACAGACTTGTTTGCCTGGCACATCCCATGGGATTCTCAATCAGATTGGAATCTTGGAAGTTTGCAGGCCATTCCGGGGCCCTTAGGCCCTTTGCGTGCCAGGCCCCGTGCATGGCAGGGAGTGGTGCGCTGGGTGTTCTGGTGCCCATGATCCTGTCACCAGTTAAATGGTATATAATTGATAATCAATGTTAATGGGTTAATATTATATGCTGTTAATGTTACAGCTGATCAGTGTATAAGTTGTTTTGTTGTTTTAGAAGATATAACCAGGGACCACCCGGTAGTATATTATCACAATACCTACTGTATGTGCTGATTTAATTTGAATTACAATTCTGTGAGGATCAAGATTTTTTTTACATATCCAATTCAGTGGTAATCTATTTTATTTTATTTTTTTAGATTTTGTTACAATTCTAAAACACATTAGCAAATAATTTGCTCCTACCAGACAGGATGCTTTTGCTGCCTGCCAATGTGTGAATAGTTTGGAGTGCAACACCTTTATGATTATAGAGGAACAGCAGGATTTGTACCACCACAAATGCAAACATTTATTCATTCATTAACTATACCACTTCTGTGTACAGGGTCGCAGGGGACCTGGAGCCTATAGCAGGAGACTTAGCGCATGAGACAGGGTATAATTTTTGACTGTGGGAAGTAACTGGAGTACTCAGAAGAAACCCAATAAAGCACAGGGAAAACATACAAACTCGCACACAGACCCGAGGCAGGAATCGAATCCTCGACCGTGGAGATGCGAGGACACAGTGCCACCGTGCCATTAAATGCTAACATATATAATATACTTTATGTAACATTACATAACTGAATACATTTCCCCCCCTCTCTGATTGTTATATAGCTTTGTTTGTCTGTCCCTGTTGCTCCATGGCTATGCTTGTCAGTGTACTGGTTAATTATAACACCATTAATATTTACATGATATTAACAACATAAAAAATAAAAAAATAAACTAACCCATGCAGTGGTCTAGCCTTACAGAGCTGGATCTGAAACGAAGTCCTTCTTGGACCCTAGGGGAATGGCAGTTAAATGGTCTGGTCCCTTTCTCAGACAAACAGCTGTTCAATCATCCAGGAAAGTGGAACCTTAGGGGAATAGAGAAATATGTTCTGACTGTGAGAGAAGTGTGAGAATGCAGAATGCACATAAGTGCTGCATGGTTTAACGCTTCATCAGGCTGCAGAGAGCTATATTGATATATACTGGACAAGGCAAAATGCCGTGTCTTCTTTCTCCTCACTAAACAATGTGCTTGTGCACAAAATCACACTAGCCCCAACAGCTCTTGGCTGGTGACATGAAAACATGGTCCCCAGGCAGTGCCTGAGAGGGAATACATTAAACGAGTCTGTTATTGTGTCTGTAATGTAGCAGATATCACTAACCCTTTGTAGCTTTCACCGAATAAATTAATGCTTTGATACATTTTACTGTCAGTCATTTCAGAGTTACCTGACTGAACAGAGTAAAGCAAGCTGCAGTCGTACCCTTACATGGTACTGTATAAGGACTTCTTCCACGTTTTGACTTGTGATTTGTGGTCACTTTTAAAGGTCACTGTGGAGCATTCAGGTAGAAACTTTAATATCATGGTCATTAATTATAGATCCAGTTGGATTTTGCGGTAAGATTAGTACTGTTTTAACGCCTGTGTTAAGTTCAAGAGGAAAAAGTCATTTGCAGATTAACTTGTTAGAGCTAAACCCTGATTTTTATTTATGTTGCAGTTCAAATGAATTTTTTATTCATGGATGCCTAAGGACATGCATTTGAAGTGAGTGTACAAAATGTAAGTTTTTTCTTTGTTACCTGCTTGGCAAAGTACTTTAAATTCCTTCTGACTTCTCCCGAGAGCTTTAACTGAGATTCCCGCCTGTGTTCCTTTCATGGCTGAAGTCCCTATGAGGGCTTTAACTTAGAAGCACTGTGTAGAAAGGTCTCTCTCTCCCTCTTTCTCTCTCTCTCTCTCTCTCTCTCTCTCTCTCTCTCTCTCTCTCTCTCTCCCTCTCCTGTACTCTCTAACCTCTTATTGCACTAGCCATGGATGAGTAGGTAAGACTAGGTACTGTATGCTTAGCATTCCAAAATTGTGCAAAAAATGTTACAAATATGTAGTGTTGCCATTCTCAGAATGCAGACACGTTATTCAGAACCTTGTCAATGAATTGCTTTGAAGGAACATGAAAAGAACATTTGCTTTAATTTTGCTGTTAAATTACATAGTTGATTTTTGTCATTATTTCTGTCTTTAACACAGTTGTTTTTGAAGGTTTCATATTTCTGATTGTGCCAAGAATTAGGCCAAGACTAAATATGAAGAACAACAATGAAGGCACAGATAAAATGCAATTAGGAACAACTGACGGTAAGCAGGAGCCCGCTTAAAATCTTCGGACTGTGGAATGTTTTCTAAACCCTGTAATGAGAAGGAGTTTTGGTTCCGCAAACATTCAATCTGTCAGGAATTTCTGTACATATCATTATACAGTATGCACACTGTACAATACTTATTGTTGATGTCCCTGCAATTCAGCTACCTACAACATTTTATTTGCAGATAAGTTAATGTCAGTGTTAGTTTGGGAGTAACAATCTTGTAGCAAATATCTTTGTAGCATTGTAGAAGTGTTGCAATTGGCACAGTCTAGACTAACCTTTTTCAAATAACGTGAACTCGAATAACCTTCTGTGTTAGCTGGAGTGGCAAAGATGATGGAGATGATATTAAAACTGGAGACCTACAGTACACGTAAACAGCGTTTATAGCTTTTGTGGATTTTTAGAAATATAAAGATAAATACCTGAGCAGAAAAAACAGGATGAGATTTAAAAAATGAAGCTAATAATATAAATGAAAACATAGAAGTCTGAAATAAACAAGCACAGTGAAGATGCAAGGCCAGTTTGTTTTAAACTACACTGATCAACCATAAAATTAACACCTTAATATTGATTATCAATTATATACCAGTAAACTGGTAACTGGTAGGATCATAGGCCTCAAAGGTTTACGCATGCCTGTGGAGACCAATGGCTAGGCCATCTGGCCCAATTCCACAGAAAAGCCAGCACATCACAAATGACTGAAAAACGTCAATGCTGGCCATTATAGAAAGGCACCAGGATACCCAGTGCAACAAAACCCATTGTGTACTGGGCCCAGAAGGCAAAGAGCCCCCGACCAGACCTCTGAACTCCCCAGATCCCAATCCAATTAAGCACCCATTGGATGCGGCAACACAAAAGTCGAATCTATGAGGCTCCACCGCAAAACACACACCCAGTCCCTGGGAGCCAGAGGCACCCTGGTGGCATAAGGGGAACCCATAACCTAGGTGGTTATAATGTTAACAATTTTTTTATTTCATGCCTGATCAGTGTAACCATTTAATTGATAATTGTTAGCTTATGCCGCAAACCTTTGTACTTAGGAAGGAAACAAAAGTACCTAAAAGTACACAGAGGGTTGAATTTGAACCCCCTCCCCTAGAGCTGCAAGGCAACAGTGCTACCCACAAAGCCACCATGCCAACCGTTATGGGGCAATTTTAAATAATGTTGGAAATATGATTATCATTATTTAGCCTTGAAAGGTACATTTTGCTTTTAAGAAAGGATTTGTTTAGATGGCAGAAATATATGCAATATTTTGCTTGCACTTCACGTTCCTTAAGGTCTTAATGATTGTTCATCATGCCTTGTTCATTTAAAAGTTCCAGACTGCCAGTCATCATAAACACATTAGCAAGTCCTTGACGTGGCAGAAAATTGGATTACAGTATTGGTTTTATAAGAGGTTCTCCATGTAATCATTCATGAATGCTAGGAATTCCAGTTCATTTCAGTAGGTGGATATGTTTCTTAAGAAATTATAATGATGTAGCAGATCTAAATAGTGAAGGTGTGCGCAGGAATATTATATTCCTTCATTGATCTTTACCAATCACTATATTTTTAGTCAGGATGCGAAGGATCCTGAACCTAACCTATTTGAAACTCACACGGTAACAAGAACTCAGAAGCCGAACCTGAGACCCTGGAGCTGGGAGGCAACAGCACTGTCTCAGGATGTTAAATATTTAAATATTAGTTAATGAAAAGTGGTTGAATCATCAACACAGTTTCATATCAAGGGCCCTGATTAACTAAGATCCAAAATAATTACACTCATTTTCATATGGAATGGATTGTGTGTGCATGTTGTGGGGGATTTACAAAGAATCTTGTTGTTCTTTCTGCTGTCAAGGGGTTGTTACAGCAGACCAACCGATCTGCATACAGGTTGGCACAGGCTTTATGCCGGGTGTCCTTACTGATGCAACCCTTCAATTCTGTCTGAGACAGGCGCTGGGTTTGGGCATTGGCTGAGAATCAAACCTAGGCTTTCAGCATGGCAGGCAAGAAGCCTATCACTCAGCCACCAGAGTCGGGTGATTTACACAGAATAACTGTATGAATTACATTACGTAAAAAGTAAAGAGAGAATGCAAATATAAAGAAAGTAACGTCAGAGGCCCCTGTTTCTGTTTAAACATTGTTGGCACTAGAAATGAGAACTTGCAGAAGATATCTGCACTCACTAGTCACCTGAGTAGATGCACCTTGCTACGTAGTACTGGGTTGGACCTATGGAAGTATAGCAGTGCTAAAGCAAAATAGCATGTTGAATTACATAAGCTGAACAAAAAAAATAAAATAAAAATGTTTGCACTTTTCTGCGTTGCAATTTGATCTGAAACACATTTTTACAGCATTTATAATGCTTGACATTTTTGGCACTGTAATTTATTGTGGTGTGTATTTCAAATGAAAATGTAAAAAGTCAAAGCAAAAATACTGACCTTACTAAATTGCTGTTCAAAATAATTAATTTTTTTATTTTATTACAGCAATTTTCTGTTCAGTTCATGTAATTTATTTTATTTTATTTAAAATATTTTTTATTGACCTTTTCAGAAAGAAGATACATACATAGGCAAGGACATTTATAACTTCTCTGTATCAAAAATGAAAAAATAAATAAAAACGTAATAATAGTAATAATTACCCATATGTGTATATATACACCGTATACACATATACCCATACACACGCATACCCACTCACACATACATATATATTCACATACACATATACATGTATATAACCACACACATATATACACACATACATACCCGCCTATCTACTCGCCCATACATACAAGAAATAATATTGCTATCTACATGTATATACACCCTCACAGTTCATGTAATTTAACCTGCTATTTTGCTGAGAAGAAATTTGGCACTGTTATACTTCCGTATGGACCCCTTTTTACCTTCAGAACTGCATTAATTATTTGTGACATAGATTCAACAAAGTGCTGGAAAGATTTTGGTCCTAATTGACATGGCTGGACATCCATGATGAGAATCTCCTGAACCACCACATCCCAAAGGTGCTCTATTGGATTAAGATCTGGTGACTCTGGAGGTCATCTCAATGCAGTGAACTCATTGTTATGTTAAAAAAACCAGTTTGAGATAATAAAAAATTTGATACATGATGCATTATCCTGTAGACATACACGGATGACCATGGTCAGCAACAATACACATCCAAGCTTTGGCATTTAATTACACTCAATTGGTACTCAGGGGCCAAAATTCGCCCCCACACCATAAAACCAGCAGCAGCAGCAGCCTGAACCGTTGATACAAGGCAGGATAGATCCATGCTTTGATTTTGCTTACACCAAATTCTGACTCCATCCAAATGAAACCTAGAGTCCTCACACCAGAAAATGTTTTTCCATTGTCGAGCCCATGTAAATTGTAGTTTCCTGATCTTTGCTGATAGGAGTGGCACCCGGTGTGGTTTTCTGCTGCTTCTAGGTTCAATACGCTGTGTGTTCAGAGTTGCACTTCAGCATTCCTCAGCTCGCAATGCTATTCCTCAGCATTCCGCAATAGCAATGCTATTCGAGTTACTGTTGCCTTTATATCAGCTCGAATAAGCCTAGCCATTTTCCTCCGACCTCTACCATCAACAATTTATCAAAGAATTTGTAGAAAGTGTTTTGTCGCAAAGAAATGCATAGGAATGGATAGAGAAGTTCGCACACGTGTTAGCCATCAAGAAGGGGCCGGATGTCTGCCCTCGGCTGGTGACATCATTGCATCATCCCTATAGCCTTGAGCTTGCTCCATCTAACTTCCACCTGTTTGGTCTCCTGAAAGAAGCCCTATAAAGCCTAAGGTTCACTTCTGATTAAGAAGTGAAGACAGCGGTGCATCCATGGCTCGCAGCTCAGCCAAAAACATTTTTTAATGAGGGAATATGAAAGCTTGTTGACAGATGGATAAAGTGTGTTATATGAGATTATATTGAAAAATTATGTATTTGTCTTTTCTTAAAGTTAATTAAAATAAATTCAACAAGTAGAGTGTGGTTAAATAAATAAATAAATAACTTTTACAATCTAATGATATAATTTGGTTTTGAACTAGCAGAAACTGACAAAAGATGTAATGTTACATAATAACTGCAAATATAATACCTTCTTTTCAGTCATACTAATTTTCACACACAATTGTTGTCCCAGGTGTGACTTTCAGGCTTCATTAAGTCACACTGTACTAAACGAATCTCGTCGCATTGACTCCACACCTATTTTACACAATTAGGCAGAGATTGCATTTTCGTTGAGGCAAGCATACAAAATATATTCCTCTTTTGAAAGATGCAGTCTTCCATTGCTGCTTCCATTACGTTTACCACACATTTTACACATGAATTTGATTGAGTAAATTAGGACCTATTTGCATAAACCTACATATTTGTATTGATTTGATGGAATGAAAGCTCATAAACACATCAGACTGCTTTGATGATTATTTATCCAAGGTTCTCTCACTTTGCTATCAGGACGATCTCTTAGACTTGTCCCCTGGTGGGCCTGTAGCCACCTCATGCCTCATTGCCCTCGCTCTCCACCTCTCCTAAACCTCTTAATATGTTGCGCAGAGGTGATTGAAACAAACCCAAGGTGGTGTCAGGACCCCAGACACCATGTAATTGAATTCTTCTATGTTTGCGGTATCACACCAAAGCAGAGCAGTAGAAATAGGGCAACAGAAGAACACAGACCCCTAGTCTCCTCATCAAACAACAAATAGAGACTTGAGACCTCTTTGGGACAAAAAAAAAAAAAAAAGGTTTAACAAAGAACACTTATTGGAAAAGCAGGTTCAAATGTCCATGGTTTGATGGACATATTTTTATTCTTTAAACCTAATATGATTTTAGGGGATTGAAATGGTCTCGTCTGTGGAAGATAACAGCGTGTTTAGTTCCTGTTTGGAGGACCGCATTCGGAGTCATGCATTGCGTGTTTGGATGACGTCTCTTCGTCTTCTCCTTCCCACACACCACATCCCTACGTGTCCAATTTGGCCAATGTTTCTTAGTAACGGCGCTCCATGAGGCCACTTGCTGTGTGGTTTAGAATCACAGCCGAGCTGTACCTACCAGTCTCTAGCCCTCTGATAAGGAACACAGAAAGAAGCTGGCTGTAATTTATCTAAGGCTATTTTGTGATTCAGATATACTGTTCTGGATGCAGCCAAGCGGTAAATTGCTTTCCTCTGGGAGCAGGTCGCATTGTGGGGTCGACAAAGCAGAGCTATTTTTCTCTCTACCACTACCCTGTTTTATCTGTCTCCATCTCACTTTCTGCCTATCACTGTCTGTCTTTCTCCAACCCTCCACTCCAACACCTTCCTTCTGTTCAGTGTGAGAGTGATTCTATAAGCAGTCATCACAGTGGCTGCAATTAGGGGTGATAATAGCAGGCATAGAACAGCAGGTCACAGAGATACAGTGAGATCTGAAAGGTCAAAATGATGCAAACCATGAGAGGGAGACAAACACTTTTCTGAAGAGGAGTCAGCTGTAAAATTGAAGTGGAAAAATTATACACTACCAGTCAAAAGTTTGGACAACCGTAATTCCAGGGTCTTTTCTGTTTTTTATTTCCTTCTACATTGTGAAGATTATTGCAAAGCATGCAATAATCTCCTTTGAACAGTTGATATTGAGATGTGTCTGCTACTTATGTTTGGGTAATAGAATAACAACTGACTGTTTCTGTTGTTGTTACTTCAATACGTAATGCCATAGTTACGTTATTTCATAATTTTGACATCTCCAGTATTGTTCTGCAGTTAGCGCTGTCTCCTTGCTCCTCAATCGTTCAAGTTTGATTCCCATCTTAGGGTCTGTGTGCATCTCCCTGTGCTCGGTGGGTTTCCTCTGGGTGCTCTGGTTTTCTCCCACAGTCTAAAGACATACAGATCAGGCTAATTGGAGTTCCCAAATTGGCCGTAGTGTAAGAATGACCGTGTGAATGTGTATATATGTGTGTGTAACCTGCAATGGATGGGCACCCTGTCCAGAGTGTACCCTGCTTCATGCCCAAAGTCTCCTAGCATAGGCTCCAGGCCTCCCGCGACCCTGTACACATGATAAAGCGGTATAGACAATGAGTGAGTGATTGAGCTGATGACTAAATCACAAAACAATAAACACTGAATTAATAGGTGTGTCCTAACTTTTGACTGATGCTGTGTATAGGAGAGTTCCATACTCTAAGGGACTTTTACATTGGCATTATAATGGCAGTTTGAATTAAAACCTGATCCTCTCTGGTGTGGTTTGTTTGGGTGGATGTGACTAAAAAAATTCCAACTATTTAATAATTCATTTAATATGTCTTTCCCATGATTGTTACTATGTTTACTCAACTAGACGAAAAGATACTTTGTACTTATACTGTAAGAATAGTACTTTACTCAAACTCGTAATGTAATATTAATCACAATTTTTGATTTTCATAAGCTGCAAGATGTAATTACCTTAAACAAAAAAATGTTTGAACTTTACATGTTTTGAATCTAGAATATAATTCACTGTCCTGACAAAAAAAGTCACCACCTGGATTTAACTAAGCAAATAGTTAAAAGCTTTCCATTGGATAATTACTTCAGTGATTAATATGTTTCAGCTGGCAACAAGTAATTTAACCCTAACTGATGCAGTGAGTGGTTTCTCATTTTCCCATGTCAGATGACATATCCTGTAGTCGTTGCAAAGATGTTACTCAAAAGGGTCAAATTATTGGCCTACACCGAGCAAAGAAAACAACTAAGGAGATTAGTTGAACCATTATCTTCCAGAAAGAAATGTGGTACGGTACGGTGTTCTATAATCTAGGGCTGCATCTGTTGATCAGGTCTAAGTTCAACAATGTTAAATGCCCAAAAATTCCATCACATGACTACCAGGATATACTGAATGACCAGGATTTTCCATCAATAGATTTTTTTCTTCCGTGATGGCACGAGCATAAGATGCCAGGATTTATCATGCTCAAAATTGTGAAAGACTGGTTCAAGGAGCATGAGACATCATTTTCACACATGGTTTGGCCACTGCAGAGTCCAGACCTAATCCCATAGACAATCTTTTGAGATGTGTTAGAGAAGACTTGCCTTTTTTATTTTGCATATATTTATTCAATGATGTATATACAGTACACACACACACACACACACACACACACACACACACACACACACACACACACACGCCTTTGATTTCGAATAATTTAATTTGTATTAATTCTGAAATTCTTTTTGCTTGTTTGTTTGGTCTGTGTTCATCTTTTATAAATGGGTTTTTAGTAAAGAAGGAATACGACTGGAACATAATTATCACTCGATAATAATACACCATATGAAAAATTAAATTTGAAAATCATGTGAAATCTTATATGATGCAAATTCATTAATTTATCCTCAGTAAGAGCTGTATCCTGGTCAGAGTTGTGGTTAATCCAAGGTCTATGCCAGGAGCATTTGAGCAAAGTTTGTTCATACCTGAGCATTGCATCCATACTGTATGTGCTGTACATTTTGAACATCCTGTTCCAGATTTAGTCCCTGTTTGAGGTTATAATAACCTCCACTCTTTTGGGAAGGCTTTGAACTAGGTTTTGGCTGTGGGGATTTGCCCATTCAGCCACAAGAGCATTAAAGGAATCTTTATGAACTTTGATTTATGCATTGCCATGCAGGAACAGGTTCGGGCCAGTTTTAGTGAAGGGAACTCTTGACGCTACTGCTTACAAAAACAGTCAAAAGAGTTCCACCAGTACTGTAGTTTCAGGAAGGTTCAGGCATAGGTGTGGTGGTCAGGTGTCCGCATATTTTTGGCCATCTAGAGTAATGCTGCTAATGCCAATGTGTAATATGACTCTATACATTGGTTATTACCACATAAAAACATTAAACATCAAACTAAGATGGTAAGCTAATTAATAGCAATTTTATTGTATTGTCACTTCAGGATGGAGGAAAAGGTCAGTGATGAGAAATGCCAAGAATAAAATAGGGAGCAAAGAAATAGAACAGAAATAGAACAAGCTCGGGGAACACGTTAATAAAAGTGGAAGATCGTTGTCGAACTTGTCTTGCGTGTGCAGAGGCTGACATTCCTGCTGCCTCCGGAAATGTAGGTTAAGCCTCATTTACTGTCTCTGACACACTCTCCATAGGACAAGTTTATCCCCTAAGAGCATCCCAAACCATCAAATGAGGTTATAAAGGAATTTAAAAATGTAAATATAAGTATTCAGCTTATGACTGCTTTTGTGGTTGGACCCAAGGGCATGGAATTACAACAAAAGGAAACACAAAAAAATTATAGTCATATGGATTTCTTAGTCTGAATGTTTAATGGTAGGCCTTCTGCAACACTTCTGTATTTAACCTATAAACCAATAAAGTCCTATATTAGATGTGGCAAATGTAAGTTGGCTTGCTGACCACGAAAAAAAAATCCAAGTAATTGTAGCATTAATGCATTACAATGCCTATCAGTGTGTAAAAAAAAAAAAATCGATGTATGTTTAAAAAGCCTATTGTTGCCTTTAAAATTGGCCTTCACAGGAACCCGATAGTGGTGAGATATTAGATTACACGCTGTTGATCTGTGCTGTGTCAAGGGCCTCTCTGTAAACACCTCAATGGCTCTAGCAGTTAAAGCTGAACCACAGTGATAAATAAATTGTCCTTGATGGAAGTCATTTATGTGATAAGGAGATTGAGAATGCTGTAAAAGATTTATGCTGCATCAGTTATTGACTTTTATAGCAGAGCAATATTGAATTCTTGAATTCCTGAAAAGGTGTTTCTGTAATAAAAATTATATATTTTGAAATTATATACCTATTTATTATATCACCTTAGCATTTCAGTAGTAACACTAATTTAAAGGTACTAACTTGACAGATGCTCCACAAACTGTAAATGGACACCAATAAATGCATTAAAAAAAAAAAAAAAAAAAAAAAGGATGTCATACTCTCCTTTATCTGTCAACATCCAATCTCTCACTAGTCAGTTGTGGTCGTGATTGTAAAAGAGGGCAAATAATGCTTAGCTCCAAGTGTGTCATGCTGCCCTGTAATGCCGCATGAGAAGCAATTCGTAAGCATTTGGCTGGCTTCACAAGTCTCTGAGGAAGCAGTCTTAGCTTTCACCCTGTCTGGGGACTTGTTGTTGTTGTTGTTGTTGTTGTTGTTGTGTGATAGAAGTTAGATAGTGTATACTGTACTGTAGGAATTGGCATGTGACCAAATTAGGGGAAAAGGGGGAAAAAATGAGAAAGAACCAAACAACAAAGAAAAACACAACATGCAGTTCGTTAAATGATTAGCAGTTGTAATCTTTGGCAATAAAACGTATCAGGGTATGCTGTTTGAGGAAAGTAACCAATGTTGGCACGGTATCCCAGTAGCTTTTATAGGTAGGGCACCTAAATCTAGGAAAGGTTGTGTTGGTCTGTTGATCAACGTGCTTCAAACATCTTTAAGTAACCTCAAATTCCACAGTGTCAACTTGGCAGTGTTTGGGCTTGAACCCACCCCGAACCTCCGCTCACTAACCCAGAGCCATAACCATTTGAGCCACCACTGCCCCTAGTGATATGGGAGGAGATTTATGATATTTTATTTGACTGTCATGAAAGTTACATAGCATGGTGTTAATAAAATATACAAATAAATAATACATTCTTTTTTTCAAAAATATGGAACTGAAACATTCTCTTTATTCCTTCTCTGCTTAAGCTTGAATTGTCCTAAATCTAGGCCAGTGTTGGTCTATTGATCAACTTGCTTCGGCTTGACTTTTAAATGTAGTCTCTGACAGTTTCTGTTTGAAGAAGTCAGAGCATGCACAACATGGTGAAATTAAATCTGGTTATCAGAAAAGGAATTTAAGCCTACATAAAATTGAAGGCGAAAAGATAGGGCAATCGTTTGTTGCTGTCTGTTTTGTGTCTGTGTGTGTGTGTTCACACTCTACAGCAGTGGTTCTCAACCTGCGGCCCGTCACAAATGCAAATGCGGCCCGCGATGCTGACCACGTAAAAAAAAAAAAAA
>JAQQZT010000038.1:13646739-13658859 GCA_030068275.1 Clarias platycephalus | reverse complement strand
TCACTTTCTAACTCCATGATCGTTCCTGAATTTTATTTCTTTCTATATTGTAATACATGCAGTATATATATACACTGGAAATGCAGTCAACTAGTTAGTTTAGTAGAGAAATAAATGTAATTTGAAGACAAATGACATCTTAGTTTGAAATTTATATAGCATGTTAACTACTAAGGTAAAATGATTAAATTTGCCTACTGACATTTGCTGTAACCATGGCGGTTAAGCAGAATAGAGCTTGGTTGATTTGTCTGCTAAACCATGAACATTTTCTATGGACGAGAGCACAAGTTAAACCAAACATGGACACGATTTAATATATTGGAATACAAATTAAATAGCTAGAAGAAAAAGAAGACAAAAACTGAGAAGTAGAAAAATTTTTACATCTTTTGTCTTTAATCCTTTGACACCGACTAATGTCTTGCTTAATAAATGTTAAATAAACATCTTCATATACATTTATATAATTTTATATATTTATACCCCAGCAGCCATAACATTAACACCACACAACATTAACATGTTAACAATGATTATCAATTGTATATACCAGTAAAGGATCTTGACCACCCAAAGCTCTTCCATGGCCAGGGGGCTAAAGGACAGCCTGTCTAATCTCCTCCCACAGAAAAGCCAATGCAGCACAAATCATTGAAAAAGCCAATTCTGGTCACCATAGAAAGGCAAGAGAACATCCAGTGACCCACAGCCCACTGCGCACGGGACCCAGCAGACAAAGAGCCCAAGGCTGCTGACCTGGCCTCTGAACTTCTTAGATCCCAATTCAATCATGCACCCATGGAATGTGCTGGGCAAACACATCTGATCCACAGAGGCACCACCCCACAGCCCATAGCACCCAAAGTACTGCCCACCTCCTGGTGCCAAACACCACAATACAACCCCAGAGGTCCTGAAGAGACATGCCCGAGAGGCCAGGCAGCACAATGCCATATTGGGCTTAATGTTATGCATTGTAATGATGAAATTGTATGGTGTATGTTCATTGTTAAACATGGGTCTTTTTAAAGAATCAGACATGCATAACAGCCGGTGTGTTAACATGAGTTCATCTTGAGTGGGAGAGATGACTCGGTGTGTTTACGAAGAAATGGCAATCATGCGGAGAATGTTTTGTAATTAAAGTTCCATTTTGCTAAAAAGGTGTTCAAATGGATGCCCTATGTAGGGAGACTTTTGGGACAGCCTCAGTATAATCATCTACTGTTAAACATTTATTTTTATCCTTGTTTTCTTTTTATTTGCATTTTATTGTTACAGTGTAAGACTAAGCCTTATGTTTTTCTTGTTCTCGAAACAGAAAAACATCCACGCGTCTCCACAAGAAAAAACGAGTAACATTGGAAAGTGGACTGCATTCAGGTAATCTGATTAAACCATTCAGAAAATAAAGTAAACACATTTGTAGCAACTATAATAATAATATATTTTAATTTTCATTAGCCAGCATGAGGTCACTTGACTTTGATCAAGGCTACTCGTGTTCTTTTCACGCAAACATGTAATGTTGTGTTGTACTGCAAATTCATGGGCCATGTGGTCATGCTAAATCTGTTTCTCCGCATTAAGCTAATTCGAGCATGCCAGGTATCTGTGTTTGTAGTATAAATCTAATGATGTGAGGAGGTAAATGAACCTCCTCGTCTTGCACCCGTCACTAGTTACACAGTGGTTTGTCTGATAGTACAAACGTTATTTATGTTTTCTCCTTCATTTTAATGAGGCCCTCCTTAAGAGACAGATGGTGCATTAGTGGAGACAAACTTTCACTGAATTTCCAGCAAACGGCACAACACACCGGGAAGGTCTCATATTTTATATCTCTGTATTTTTCTCTCTGACATTGGGTAAAGCCATTGCAATTCACTGAGAGCACTGTGAGTACTTTTCAAGTATTATCACCTCTGAATACAAGCAGAATACTGAAGCAGAGAAAAATATCCAAATGGATCCAACTCCTTTATTAATGGTAAATATGTGAGCGAGTTTTTGTCATGGAACTCTAATGGAACCCTCAGCAGATGTACACTAATGGGCATATACTGTATATGTTCTCTATAATACTCTATCCTAACAAAATGTTTACAGTTATTCAAAACATATAAGTATGCACCAGTACAATGATCCTAAATGAATTTTTTAATTATGAAAATGTCAGACTGTGTATACTGTATATACCGATTCTCCATTACAACATTAACACATTAAAACACGTTCTGTAGCACAGAAAAGCCCCTATAGCACCAGAATATGAAGTGCACCACAGCCTGACACACACAGGTAGGCAAAGATCCCAACTCGGCCTTCAAACTCCCCGGACCTCAATCCGAAACGCACCCTTTGAAATGTTCCAGATAGACAAGTCCGATCCACGGAGGCCGCCCCGGTAACCCACTGCACCCAAACAATCCACTGCCAACCTCCCAGTGCCAGACGTCACAGAACACCCCAGAGATCTTGTGGAGCTGCCTCAGCAGCACATGGGGCAGGGGTAGCTCACTGGTTAAGGCTTTGGACTACTGATCAGAAGGTCCCAGGTTCACACCTGGCACCACCAAGTTGCCACTGTTGGGCCATTGAGCAAGGACCTTAACCCTCAATTGCTCAGATATAACCCTCAAGTCGCTCTTAATAAGGGTATCTGCCAAATGCTCCAATGTTAATGGGGAACCTTCACAATATTGGATGTAATATTTTGTGTTGTAATGTTATAGCTGAGAGGTGTATATAAATACACATAAGTCTGAGACCACGCTGACTGGGAAATTTTAATATTTACAAAGCAAGTAGATATTCATTCATCATTATGGGTTGATTGAGTTAAAGTTTTCTATATTGTCATTAGCAAAAAAAAAAAAACTCATACGAATATTGTTAAGATTTCAAAGATATCTGTTGTCTTAATCAGATTATTAATTATTCTAAGCAAATTTGTTATACTGACCGTATTAACTACTATCTACAAAAGGTCAGATTTTTTTCTCATGCCTAATCTCGTCTGTTGATGCATGTCCACATGACATGCTGATGGATTTGATTTAATATGGATCGTAAATTTTTGCACAAACAGTGCCAGCGCGAGTGTACACAGTCATTTAAGCAGAAAGGGGACAAATCAAAGTTGTAAGAAACTCTAAAAAAGTATTTATACATATTGTAAAATAACAAATATAATTCATGTAATATCTTTTCACAGTTCTTTCTCTTCTTATTTAGACGCATCTGATTATGTTAACCTTTATGTTCTTTGCTTTTATCATGTATAGTATTTCAACTGACAACTGAAATTGTTATCGGGATTATTGGGTGGAATTTTAATGAGCCTAGTATATCAAATCCCATTTTTAAAGCTCCTCATTGTATGGTACATTTCATTTTGTACAAATTGCCATTGTCTCTTTCCTTTCTTTAATGAAATGTAGGGTGACAGGGACATTCCTTTTTCCGGGCTAGAGTGTAGCCCTTGTTCTTGGTTAATGAACACAATTAGTTAGATGGTTGGTGACAGGTTTAGTAGGTGCCTGCTGGTAGGTGTGTACACTGTGTGAGGTATTGCACTCTGGCCCCTGCTACAGCACGGTGAGTTCAATCAGCTTAATCACCCTTGTAGTTTTTCATCCATTTCCAATAAGACAGATGCACCATCTAATTTTGCTCTGTATGAATTGTCCACCTGCTTGCTCGGTGCACCACCGCCCTTATTAAGCCAAATCAATGAATACCAGAGAAATGTCTACAGCAACAAATGAAGTGATTATACCCTGTACAAAATGCCCAGGTGAAAGCGTTGCATACCAAGCCAAGAAAAAAAATGAATGAAGTTATGTGTGCCTGTGTGTTATATATGTGGCACAAGTGTGCAGTGAACTGGAGTGTAATTGTGTTGCAGTAAAGAACCTGCTGTGCACTCTGTCGATAGCGGTTGGGTGTGTTGAGAGCGACTTGAGGGTTATATCTGAGCAATAGAGCAACCATGTGCAGAGGCCACAGATCATCTGACACATGTATATGTTCTCCATCAGAAACCGTGTAAAACAGATTCCCAAACTATAAAGGGTTATGTGTGCGCGCGTGTGTGTGTGTTTTACTCCTTAAAACATTTTCAGTCAAGTCAGGTTGGTGATAACATTATGCATCTTGTTACAGTTTTAAGATATGAATAAAAAAGGAACAAAACATTGCAGGTTGGTTGACTACAGGAATATAATCAGTTGGATGATGTGTTCCCAAAAAATTATTACTGTTCAATAATACCTGACACATGTATTACATTTATATTTTTAGTTATTGACAAAACTACAGCTTGTCGTAGATCTTATTTTACAGCTTTACCTTTACCTGTTACAAAGCACTGACACTAATGATTTATTCCAAAAATGCTAAATAAATGCCTCCTCACCATATCGATAATTGTATTGTATTATGAGGAGTGGACATTGTGCATTGTTACTATAGAAACAATAATATCAAAATGAGAGCATTGATTAAGCAATATTATACAAGAGGGAGTGCCGTTATATTGAATATCAGCACTATTGTGTAAGACAGAGTGCAGAAGGCATCAACACAACATTTACGTACCACAATAACAGGACCTCAAGTGTGATATTGATTTTATACAAATCAATGTTTGTTTATTTAACCAGTAATTTTGCTCCGCCAACACTTATCGCCAACCGTAATTAGCAGAACTAGCGTTGAGCTGGTGACCGACAGTTAGCGACCAACATGGTAATTAACAGGGGTGACAGTAATTTTAATTCTGAGCAGTACTATGTACCCAAAAGATTAAGAGAGTAAACCAGGGACAGTCGTGGACAGTTTAGTAAATATCATAAGTTTTTCTTTATATTTTCACTTATTTTGCTTAAGAATATCAGATAACTTTCAAGGGGTCTGGGGTTGAACCCTAATAGCATTAAATGGAAAGTTAGTGCACTATGTACTGTAGGAGGAAGAATCCCTTGTTCCACACTCCAAGTAGTGCCCTTGATCAGGGATAAGAGATGGATTTGGGATTCAGCCATGTGTCAGAACCTAGTTAACTGCGTAGCCCGTGATAGCAGTGAACTAGACAACGCAGATATTTTAGATGCATTTCGGAATAAGAAAAAGTGTTGTTTAAGATGACAACATTATAAGATCTTGCTGAAAGTACTTCATTGACTGGTTTTGAATGTTGATTTAGACAGGCAGTTGCTTTTCCCCCTTTGCTGTACTGTGGAACGTACCAACCTCATGCTTGCAACCAACAGTTACTGTAATTAACGATTGTTAGAACACCTGTAAAGCGGAGTGATAAATATAGTTAAATGCCCCAGTGCTGTTATACTTTATATCCCCATTCATGGTATGCCTCTCATCCAATCAGGTTTCTCGGCCAGAACTAACTGTTGTACAATGAATTAAATGAATGAAACTTCAATCTAACAATCAATAGCACGATAATATACGAATATCTTTAACTAGGAGAATTAATTCCATGTGCATGTCCCTAGAAAAGTTATTTAGAGCAATCAATGCATCAGTGTTAGCATAATTGTGGTGCTGTTCTGTGCACTGTGTACCAGTGAGAGCTTATTGACTTTCAAAGAGAAATTTTAATGTGCTGTAGGCTACCTCAGCAAGTGTCTTGAATTTCTTGCTCATGTCTTGTATCCCCATTTTACATTCAGTACAAAAAAAATCTCTCAGAGTTTTGATCTGTTGCATAAGACCATTGAATTGTGGTTGGATTAAACAAATGAGGTTTGACTGACTGCTATACAGCATGATTTTATCTATAGAAAGCATAGTTATCCCATTGGGAATAATAAAATAATGCATGTTTTTGGTCACTGTAAAAGTTTATAATAGATGACACTAAAAAGATGATACTGTTTACGGTCCAAATCAAGGAAGATCAGGACTTTTGGCCTTATTCATTAATCTTTGAATTAAGTGTTGAATTGTGTGTATATGTGACAAATGGCAAATCACCTTTAAATTACCAATCATGAATACAACACAGGTGATTTCAATCTTGTGATCTCCACAAAAGGTAAAAACTCACAGAGAGCTGAAACTGTCTAAATGGGAAAAGAGCAGATCCTAAGTGCAGAATGTAGTAAATCTTCCAGCAATGTAGCGCAGCCATTACAGTACTGTACATCAGGTCTTTATACTTTTATAGGGGGTGTTTCTTTTGTCCTAATTGAATAGCTCATATTTGGTTTTATGTACAGTATGGTCTCAGGTTGGATTGCTGGCTTTCAAGTCATAATTTGTAAGGATAGCTCATGTATAACGTTCAGCCATAACATTAAAACAACCTGGCTATATTATGTAGGTCACCCTTATGCTACCAAAACTACCATATCTTTTTCTTGCACTGTGGTATGACGCACTATCCTGCTGAAAAATAACACTGATAATTGGAATACTATTGCCATTAAAGGATGAAACGATGTTTGTTAGGTGAAACATGTCAAAGTAACAGTCAGGGTTCAAGCTTTCCCAGCAGAACATTGCCCAGAGTATCACACTGCCTCTGCCAGCTTGCCAATAGTGCCTTTTCTTCCCCCGGATAAGTAAAGCAGAAGCTGTATACATGATGTGGCAGACAACATGATTCATCAAACCAGGCCACTTTCTTTCATTGCTCCATGGTCTAGCGCATTGATGTTTTTGTGCCCATTGTAGGAGTTTTTATCAGTGGACAGCGATCAGCGTGGACACTCTGAACAGTGTGTGGCTACGCAGCCCCATATACAGCTTGTGATGTGCTGTGTGATCTGACAACCATTAACTTCTTCAGCAACTTGTGCTACAGTAAGTCTTTTGTGAGATCCAAACAGGCGGGCTAGCCTCCACACAAACATCAATGAGTCTTAGGTGCCCATTAACCTGTTATTGGTTCATCAGTTGTCCATCCTTGGATCGCTTCCTTGGTAGGTTCTAACCAAGACCTGGCACTTTGGAGATGCTCTAACTTAGACATCTAGCCATCACAATTTTGGCTTTTTCACAGTGACTCAGACCCTTAACCTTTTTTTTTTTCCCCCATGCTTCCACATTAACTTTGAGAGCTTACTGTACACCTGCTGCCTAATATACTGTACGATACCCCACCCTTGGACAGATGCCACTATACTGAGACATCAGTGTTGTTCATTTGTTTTAAATTTATGGCTGATCAGGATATGAAATTGCAGTTACTCTTGCCAATTAAACATTTAAAAGATTAACATCGATGTGTCTCCTTATGCCTATACTATAGGGTAATTGTGTACAGCTGATTATCACACCTAAATGTGAGCCTTCCCCACAAAGCTGGAGGCACATGGTTGTATAGGATGTCTTTCCATGCTGTAACATTACAATTTCTCTTTAGGACCACAAAGGCCAAACTTGTACCAGCATGACAATCAGTGATGCCATGGTTGAAGTGGAAGCACTTGTTTTTTTTTTTTCTTGCACAACGCCTCTGACATCAACCCCAATAAACACTTTTGGGATTAATCATAGCATTGATGTGTCCCTTCTCCTTAGTTCTTCAATTAATCTGCACTCTAGGAAATAGGATTAACAACGTCATTGGTTTATCCAATTGACTTTTTGATTTTGGGTCATTAAAACCAATCTATGTTTTATGGACTAGAACCATGCAAAATCCCAGCAAACACCCATAAAGTCTATCACTATGTATCCTTCAATTATCAGAGTTAGGCAGGAGTAACTACATGTTATAGTATATTCGCAGCAATCACTGCAGCAGAGTCACATTAAAATCAGTAATTTCATCTGCACTTACACACTATGCATCAGCCAGTCATCTGTGATGCCACACTGAGATGGAGTTAATGTCGTAATCAGAAAGCAGCTCTCTGGGGCAGTGGTGATGATGATAAAAGTGTGCCTTTTTTTTCCTTCTGCCTCCTCCATGCCATGCTGTGGAGGTGCGGCGGCCAGAGTTGGATTAAAGATCATATCGGTGGCAGTGCGGCAGAGGCTGGAATATGAAGCCTTTGCGACAGGAGATCGCAGGAGAAGTGGGTGTTGTTTAAAACAGAGAATGACTGAGAAATTTCAGCGCCATACAGTGCATACATTTATAACAAACTGATTAAATGGGATTTGGGATGTAACTGAATAAAAAACAATTATGTTCAGATCTAGTAGGGATTTGCCTGAATATAAATACAGTACATTATGTGGAACATGTAATATGTTTAGATAGATAAAGAAAGATAAAAATGGGAGGTTGCACTAGTTTTTGAATGACAGAAAAGGTATGCATAACACAACATCCTGCAGAACAATAAAAGAGGCAAGCTGAAGGTTATTATTCACATTTACAGTATGTAGGGAGTCAGATTTGATGCTCTGTGACCATGTTGCACATGTTTATGATGTGCTGACAGTGCTGGTATTTCTATTTCTATTTTTTTTTTTTTTTTTCTATTGGGGCATTGTGGTAGGATTCATATATACCCTACCAGTCAAAAGTCTTGACATGCCTTCTAATTTCATGGTCTATCCTGACATTTCTTTCTTTCTACATTGTAACACAAAGCTGGAGGCACCTAAAATATGCAATAATCTCCTTTGAACACTTGATATTGAGATGTATCTGCAACGTAGGCTTGGTAAAGCCTTCATAACAGCTCACAACTGAGTGATCCTAAATGTGTTAATCTGTGATTTTTTTGATGCTGGTAACTTTAAATGAACTCCTCCTCTACAGCAGAGGTAAGTTTTGGTCTTGCTTCTCTGGGAAGGTCTTCATGAGAATCAGTTTCATCATGGTGCTTGATGGTCTTCCAAATGCACTTGACAATACCTTTCGTGCAAGAATTATTCCAGAACAGCTGACCTTCATGTCTTAAAATAACAACTGACTTAATTACATAATTCTGTAAAATATGGGTTATTTCATAGTTTTGAAACTATGTTAAAAAAAAAAAAAAAAAATCCAGTAATGTTCTGTAATGTAGATTGTCCAATGTGTCCAATGTGTGTCCAAACTTTTGACTGGTACTGTAATACAAATAAAAACCCTTCCAGATTTGGCTTACACCCACTTTGAGTTTTACTATGGATGCTGGTACAGATATTTGGAACACTAATTATATGCCTAATTATATACTGCATTATATGCCTAATATATAGAATATGATAAACATAAGTAATACAAAATCCACTATAATTCATATAATTCTGATCCAAAAAAGTATGTTCTATGTCCACTTTTACTTAATAAAAAAACACATATAAATCTATAACAGCAGTCCAAGAAGTATTACAGTTCTAATTCTGCCTTCTCACATTTTTGTTCTTAGAATATCCCACACTAACGAGCTGATTTTTCCTTCCTAATTAAATGTAATCTGCTGACAGTACACGTCATAATGCTATTTTTTTTTTACTAATTTTCCGCATGGGTTTCGTTTTGGTTTCTTTCCACCTGTCAGTAATTATGCTTAATTGCCCCTCGATGTAAATGTGTGTGTGAATGTGTGTGCAGGGTTCCCTGCAATGGCCTGGTGTATATCCCCCATACAGTATCACTCCCAGAGTTCTCAGCATTATAGGATGAAGTGGTTACTGGTGATGAATGAATGTATTCCATATTGCAAATTAGGCAAGGGATCGTAACTGTTGCTACAGTACGTTTGTGTTTGTACCTCATAACATTGACAGCAAAGCTGTTTCAGGTGGCCTAATCATAGTATAGCATCATGCCATTAATAGTATGCCATTAATAGTGGCTACATTTCTTTCATTCTTATTATTGATGCTCACATTATGAAAGAGGTCATTTTGTTGAATTTTCGGAGCAGGGTATAACTGAGCAATGTCAAACGTCTGAGAGTAACTGAGAGATGTGAGCCATTAGGGCTTGGTGTGGCCCAGAGGAGGAGGCAAAAGCTAACTGCCATCCATAACCTTTCAGTATCATTGCTTCCCCTCCACTGACCCAACACTAGTGTCACTACTGATCGAGGACACCCTCCACTTAGCCAAGGGGAATAGTGATGGGTGTGTGTGTGTGGGAAGAAAAGTGTGTGTGAGTATATGTGTATGTGTGTTTATTTATTGAAATTGGAATCAGATCTATCAAAACCCATTTCCTGCAGATAGGAAAAAACAACAACACAAGAAACATTATTTTTATTACTTTTGGCAGCTGCAGTTCATCAGTATTTTGAGATACACTTCTACTATTATCTTAAAATTCAGCTTATATCAAGGTTTTTTTTCTTAAAATATATTTCAACATGTACTTCTTATCTCCAATGACTATTTCAAAAAAATTACATCCTACAATTTAATGACTTATCTCAATATTTTGACTTATTGTAAACGTAGGACCAAGAGCTTAGACCTCTGACATTAGATTTTTAGTCAAAGATAATAAGTCATAATGCTGCTGTGTTATGCAATTTTATTCAGTCAGTAGAAAATGGAGAAGAAATTATCAAAAATATCCCTGCGCGAACACTGTGATGTAAATCAAAACTCTATACTCCTCTTGATCAGCTTCGCCTTTCTGTCTGTTCTTCGATCAAAGCTAGCCATCTGAGATCTTCAATGTGTTTAGATTTCTTTTTTTTTTTTTGCACCATACTTTGCAAACTTCCGATTATATTATTATTCGAGGCTCAAACAGTATGATCTTGTATGTATGGCCAAAAAAGATAGGATTTTCTGTTTTTCAGCACAACCATCAAAAGACCAAATAAAATGCATGTTAGAAATCGTTTTCGGGGCGGCACGGTGGTGTAGTGGTTAGCACTGTCGCCTTGCACCTTCACGGTCCGGGTTCGATTCCCGGCCGGGCTCGCTTCCCGTCTCTGTGTGCATGGAGTTTGCATGTTGTCCCCGTGCTTGGTGGGTTTCCTCCGGGTACTCCGGTTTCCTCCCACAGTCCAAAGATATGCAGGTTAGGCTAATTGGCGTTTCCAAAATTGCCTGTAGTGTGTGATTGTGTGTACTGTATGTGTGTGTGCCCTGCGATGGATTGGCACCCTGTCCAGGGTGTACCCTGCCTCTTGCCCTAAGTCTCCTGGGATAGGCTCCAGGTCCCCGCAACCCTGAATACAGAATAAAGTGGTATAGAAGATGAGTGAGTGAGAATTCATTTTCTTTAGATGAAACCCACTGGGTAAAACTGTTCTTGTAAAATATTTAAATAGTGCACTACAATCCAATAAGACTACAGTGTAACATAGTATATTAATATACTATATATATTATATATGTGTGTACAGTACACAGATATATAATATATATAGTATACAGTAGACACATCTTCTAACACCATGGTCTTTTATGATTCTTATTCCTTTCCTGGGAGGGTCTTTATGAGAGCCATTGAGGGTTTGATGGTTTTGCCAATGCACTTAACAATACTGGTCTTGCAAGAATTATTCCAGAACAGCTGACCTTTGTGTCTTAAAAGAACAACTGACTGTTGTTGTTATTGTTGTGCCTTATTTCTCTAATGCCATATGTGTTATTTCAGAATTTTTAAAAACTCCATTATTGTTCTAGAATGTCACTCTCACTCACTCATCGTCTATACCACTTAATTCTGTATTTAGGATCACAGCGGCCTGGAGCCTATCTCAGGGGACTTAAGGCACAAGGCAGGGTACACCTTTCACACACATACACACAAACTACGGGCAATTTGGGAACGCCAATTAGCCTAATCTGCAGGTCTTTGGGAGGAAACCGACCAAGCACGGAGGTGCAAGGCGACAGTGCTAACCACTATACCACCGTGCCGCCCTGTTCTATAATATAGAACATAAATCCAAACTTGTGTCCAAACTTTGGACTGGTACTCTATATAGTATATTAATGTGCTATATGAATCGGTTTATAACACAGGGTTTAGATGAAAAAAGGAAGCACGTTCACTCCACTATTTTTGTTTCACCTGCCTGCTAAGCATAGGCAACACATAGGGATCACTATACGTCATCTCACATCGGCGTCTATCAACTATACATATTGTATCATCTATATACATACAGTATACAGTGGTGTGAAAAACTATTTGCCCCCCTCCTGATTTCTTATTCTTTTGCATGTTTGTCACACAAAATG
>JAQQZT010000038.1:13576167-13615091 GCA_030068275.1 Clarias platycephalus | reverse complement strand
ATTTTTTTTTCAGACTCCATAATTTTTAACATTGAGCTACCTGTAAGTTTAACTTTTCTGAGTTTCTTAAAAAACCTAATTGACTAAATCTTAAATAAAAACTGGAACAGAAAGTATTTTTGTGGTATCATTTGCTTTATTTTTTTGTGCCTAATTTACAGTTGCTGTATTGACAACTGGTCAAGTTTAAACCTGCTGAACGACCGGATGGAATTCACAACACGCTTGTGCTCGATAAACAGGCTGCCCCAATAATGATGTTTGCACTTGACATTCTTACTTGAAAACAACTAAAAAAAGATGTCTCCATAATTCCTGCTGGCCATTTCCAGGTGTCTCCAAAGGTTTTTAAGTTAGTGTAGTGCTCAACACATCTGCTATAAAAAATAAAAATGATTATATGTTATTTCTGGTAGACAGTGTTTATCATATTATAAGTCTTTTCTTTGTCGCAACCATTACTGAACTCTCTAGGGGGAATGATAGATTGTGCAGATCTTTCAGAGCAAAACAACAAAAACAGCCCTTCACTCGAGAGAACATAAACAGCGTCTGACAAAATCTCACAAAGGATTCACCAGCGAGCAACAGCCGAGGCGATGCGCTCGCTCCCCCCGGCACCACAATGCACCCAGGTCTCTTTCATATTTCTCTTGCAATAATGATTTTCAGTCAACGTGAAGAATAAATATTTTGTCCTTCCTGCTCAGACCTTGATGAAAGGGAAATGCGGTTATCTGTCAGAAACAGAATGACTCGCACCTCCCCCTGCAGCTGCGCCACCGCGCAAAATAGGAAGCAGTGCAGGTGAGCCTGTTCCTTCTGGGGATCGCAGTAACAATCCTGTTTTCTCTGTTAGAAATAACAGCTGGTGATGGCTTTTCTGATGAAGAAGCACTGTTGTGAGGTGTTACTCCTCGTCTGACGGCAGCTGTTAACCTGGGCTGCGGATGGTCCGAAGGCATGTAACGGTGACAGCGTGGGCCACTTTGTCTTTCCATGACTCATATTAAATATAAAGGTCCTGCCAGGGCACTCTTTCCGCTCTTTAGAACTCACACAAAGAGCACTGGAAGTCGGTGTAGCGAGCGCAGGGGCATGGCAGGGTTATGAGAAATGTAACAGTTCTCAGACTTATGCTGCTGCGAGTGCTAGAAGAAAAATAAGTCATACACACACTGTTTCTCAGCCGTGTTTCATTGGATTTTTGCATTTTGTGTCAGGCTACCATGGAATATGTGTACAGTATATGTGTATATGTGTGGGTGTGCAATACCTTAAATAACCATCTCACACATTAGTATGAAGTTCAGAAATGTCACATTAGACATTTAGGCCCATTGTGCTTTTTTTTTGCTCCGTGATGGTTGTGATAACTCGAGCTTAATACAATAATCAAATTTTTCGTTGTTTTTTTTTTTTTTTGAGAGAGTGATTTTTAAAGAGCTTTTTCCACAAGATTGCCTGGCTCTGATTATGCCCATGCATTCTGACTTACTGATAGCTACACTGGCCTTTTATCAGCGATGTTAAAATTGCTTAAAGCCAGTGGCATGTTTGATGCACTCATTATGATCCATTTTCCAAATGCGATCTTGTTTTATGTTTCCTTTAGAAACTTCGTAAACAGATTTGTTTTTCAGTAGAAAGCTAATTATGAGGCTAACAGGGCCAAGTCAGTTTCTTAAATGTTCAGTGTATCAAGAGCATGTGGTAAACTTCAATTATATGTACTGATGATAAAAGCGGAGAATAAAAAGGTGGTACAAAGCGACCTCTTTTTGTGTGACCGTGCCTGCCAGGCTTCGCAAACTGATGAGTTTTGCCTGTTTCTCCCTTGTTTAACAGGGACTGAACAGAAAGGAGCAGAGATTAATGTATTTCAGCAGTTGCATAATCAGAAGGTCTTGTTATAAGATTGTGCTGGAGACTGTACCAGAGCTAGTTTGTAAAAAAAAAAAAAAAGATTTAGGTGAGGCAATGACAGAGAGAGATGCCTTAAGATGCATGCACTGGGCCTTGGCTTTAGTGAGAGAGAAAAAAGAAACGGTAAGAGTAAAGCGAAAGAGAGAGGAGAGAGAATGAGATAGGAGCCCAGAGCGTCTCTCAAGACATTGACTCTTTGAAATGGCACCAGCTTTCCTGAGAAAATAAAAGGCTAAACGAGACAAAGGCATGTGAGGATGAAACACATTTGAAATGTGAGGCAATGTGCGACTGTGGCATTCAGGATCCTTCTCCTGGGGTAAAGGATAGGGAAGAAAGAGACAGAAGAAGAGAGGGAGAAGGTTTGCTCAGGCAACTTGGCCAATGCAGATATGAATAGTGCAGGCTCCACCGCCTGTGCTGTTGCGTTGAGTATGTGGCTCTGCATTTTCCTTCTTGAAAATCAGACCGTTATAAGCACAACCATGGTTTCTCATAAAATCTCAGTTTCCAAGTGTTGCACATCACTTAGCAAGAAACAGCTACAGATTTTCAATAAAGTGGATTGTTTGTGGCATTGACCATCAAAAACACTGTGGCCAGCGAATACAGCTTAAATTACCCTACAGTTTCTTTTTTTTTTTTCTTCCATTCAAACAAGAAAAGGATGAAGAACTGACAAAAAGACTTTTGCAGAAATGGTACAGCTTCAGAAGAACCTTGCCACCACAGTGGTCCCCTATGACTTACCACTATGTAGGTGCTCTTCATTTCTTTCCCAATATTTCTTCAGATTGTCCAATTGAAAAATGGACATAAAGCTGACATTTTTTAACATTTTTAAATATCCCGTTTCAACGAGACTGTACACACTGTCGTCTCAGATTCCTGTTCCTGGCTGAAAAGGATGGAACTCAAAGCTGCTCTTCTATGCCATCAACCTCAAGGTTTGACCTGGTGTTTTCTCAAATGCTCTCTGCTCATCATGATTGTAAAGCGTAGTTATCTCAGTTATCTAAGCCTTCCTGTCAGCTTGAACAAGTCTGGCCATTGTCCTTTGACCGTGCTCATCAACGAGACATGTTCACCCGCAGAACTGCTGCTCACTGGATGCATTTGTTGTCGTTGTTGTTTTTACACCATTTTGTTTAAACTTGAGATACTATCTGTGAGAATCCCAGGAGCTCATCCATTTTCTGAAACATTCAACCAGCCTGTCTGGTTCGGTAAAAGTCACTGAGATCAGGCAGAATATTCCTACTTCTGGCATTTGATGTGAACAGAAGCTCTTGATCTGCATCTGCATGATTTTATGCATTGTACTGTTTCCACACGACTGTCTGATTTTATAATTGCATGTATGTGCCGGTGTACAGGTGTTTCTATCAAAGTGGAACATTTTTATATTTATATATTCTGCTGTAAGATTTTTTCTGTTTTTTAACTCAGCAGGCTATTTTTTTTTTTTCTTCTTTCTAGTATAATGCACTGATTCAGGCCCAGCTTCTACACAGCAGCAGTGAAGTAATTAGTGCTTTCCTCTAGGCTTTCCTCTGTGAAGGCTTTCAACAATGCTGCTTAATGTTTGCAGGTTAGAATGACACTATGGCTGTCTTTTTCTGGCCATGGAAGCACAATTACGATGATCCTGCTATGAGAAATGGAGTTGGCAAAGACTAAATTCAGGAAAGCATATTGGGCACAATGTGTTTCAAAAGAGAATCATTCACTGGCATGTACAAACCTTTAGAGATTACTGTGACATGCACACTAGGGAATACAGATACCTGAGCAACGTAAGTCCCTCATCTGATGCTCCTGAACTCTCATTCACCTCTATCTGCAAACGTAATTACAAAAATCCATCGGGTGGCTTGGCCTTGTATTGAATCTTGAATGTCTAATAAAGGTCATGAAAAATAAACACTTCTCTCTGGGAGAGAAGCGAGATAATACTTGTTTTCAATGGAGCAGACCTACTCAGAGGATTCGTTTACATTCCCTGTCCTTTAGTCTGTTTTTCCTGTTAAAAATTGCTATATGTTTTTTTTTTTTTTTTTTAAACTTTTTTCTTCCGAGAGAAAAAGAAAGCTCTACTACAAGTGACATTTATTTAGGAAAGGATCGTTTAATGCCGTACAGGGCTGTCTAACAAATGGCCACTATATTATGATCATTTTAAAATCATTACTCAACTGTTCAAACTGAACTGCTCAAATGTTTCAGAGAGATTTTATTTCAAGTCAATGCTTCTGAACAGAACAGAGAACAGAAAACAGAACAATGGTGTTGGTGTCTCCCACCACACTGACTCACCATCAGCTGGATGTTGACCTCCAGAGCAAAGCCACTCGACCATTGTACCATGCGAGACTGCTGGATGCCCCAGTCTCTGTTTTTCTGACAATGAATTATCCACCCATGCCGCAGGTCTGCCTACCACTTCAGAATCACTAACTGTAAAAAAAAAACAAAAAAACTAAAACACAGCAGTGTTCTTCTCTGGGATAGTGTGGTGGGGTTGATTGTTTAAATGTACTGTACTGTTCCCAGGGGAAGCAATGGCAGCATTGTATGCTGAGATGTTCAATCCAAATGAATTACTTTAATTCTGATTGAAGATTCCAAATGATCTGTTAATATGCACCCTAAACTGGACACACTGTAGACAGTTTTCATTGATATGCATACAACATGAGAACCGATCTGGCATGGTGGCATAGTGGTTAGTACTGTGGACTCGTACTTCCAGGGATTGATTCCTGCCTCAGGTGTGTGTGGAGTTTGCATGTTTTGCTTGGTGGATTACTTCCAGTTTCCTCCCACAGTCCAAAGACCTGCAGATTAGGGTAATTGGCACTACATTGTGTGCATATTTGCCTTGCAATGGGTTGGCCAGAGTGTGTCACGCCTTGTGCTCTAAGTGTCTTATGATTAGGCTCCATACCTGTACCCAGGATAAGCAGTATAGAAAGTGAAGAAGGAATGAATGATAACTGATCCAAAATTCTGCATGAAATGTGGTTTAGTCTCATGATTAACATCAAAACTACAGTATGAGTCTGAGTTTATTCTGAGTGGCACAACAGATACTAATCATTTGCCCAGTTGTTAGGAGATCACAAGACACATCCATCTGTGGCCAAAGTTAAGGTCGTGCTAATGGAATCATCATTAAAGCTAGCCAATCACAGGCTCATTTACTGTATGTGGAAGAGGGTAAACAGTGCGTTCTTCTGAATGTGTCCCCTGTTAGTTTGGTACTGTAGTTGTTTTATGCTGACTGTTGGATAGAATTTGGCTGGTGACCAAAATGGGAAACACTTTGGGCGAAAAAAACAAAACAAATAAGCAATAAGAAAGTGAGTGTGGTCAGCACATTAATTTTTTTAATCATGTCTTTACTGCATTCTGCATTATTTGTGTGTCAGCACAATGTTATTTTAGTGTGACGGCAGTGACAACACTCTTTTTGTGACAACTTTCAAGTAGGTAAGCATTTTATTTCTGTCCAGCATTCATCAACAAGGACCACGGTTGTAGTAAAATAGCCACACACACTTTTGTGTGAATAATGGAAAACCTATTAAGATGGTTAAGGTGCATGTAAACATATACCGATCAGCCTAACATTTTCTTCTAACTTGTTTATCCTGTACTTTAGTTTGGTCTGGGGTGCACTGGGTGTTCTGGTACCTTTTTATTGTGGTCAACATTGTCTTTTTTTAGTGATGTGTGCTGAATTGGCTTTTCTGTTAGATTAGACTGAATGGGCTGGCTTTTGGTCCCCACTTTTGGAACATCTCACAGAGCTCATTTCAAGCCATCATCTAAAAACTGGAAAGAATATGGCAAATCTGGCCTTTATGGAAGAGTGGCAAGAAGAAAGCCATTGTTGGAAGAAAACCAAGTCCATGGGGAATGCCCAGTGTATGACAAGCCATGCAGCCATGGAGACAACATGTGGAAAATGAGACCAAAATTGTACTTTTTGGCAACAAAACACAAACCACTTGTGGGAAAAGTTTGGCGGAAAACTAACACTGTACATGGTGGTGGCAGCATCCATGCTTTTCTTCAACAGGGACAGGGAAGCTGGTCAGAGTTGAAGAGAAGGTTGATGGAGCCAAATACAGGATAGTCTTGGAAGAAAACCTTTTAGTGTGCAAAATACCTGAGCCTGGGGCAGAGGTTGACCTTCTAGCCAGAACATACAGCCAGAGCTACAATGGAATGGTTTAGATCAAGGCATATTCATGTTCAAGAAACGACCAGTCAAAGTCCAGACCTAAATCCATTTGAGAATCTGTGGCAAGACTGAAAATTGCTCTTCACAGATGCACTTCATCCAATCTGACTGAGCTTGTACAAAGCTAGTGGAGACAAACTCCCAAAGACTTGCAGCTGTAATTGCAGCGAAAGGTGGTTCTACTGTACAAAGTATTGACTCAGAGGGGTATAAATACAATTGCACAGCAGACTTTTCTACGGTGGCGGAGAAGTTCAAAACAATATAACAAAACTGAAAACAAAATTAAAAATTAAAAACATACAGTAATAACAAAAACAAAAACAAAATAATAAGACCAAAAACAAAATAGCAAATTCCAAAACATAATAACAAAACCAAAAACAAATAAAAAAAAAACTGAAAACAAATTAACAAATTAAAAAACATAATAAACAACCCAAAAACAAAATAATAAAAACAAAAACTAAATAACAAATACAAAAACATAATAACAAAAACAAAAACAAAACAACAAAACCGAAAACAAATTAACAAATTCAAAAACATAAAAACAAAACCGAAAAACAAAATAAGCAAAAACGAATATCTGTATATTCTTGTTTGATCCTCATATGAGAACTGTTAGGTATAAATCTTTTTCTACTTGAAGACATTGATGAAGTTCATAGTCATCAGGTGCTAATTAAGAGAAACAGTAGACTCCGGGTCTCAGGAAGATAAACAATAACATCATATTTTAGTCATACTGTTTTATACAGAACGAAATAATTAGGCGTCAACACTAGACAAAATGAGGAGAATTCTAATAAAAAAAGGAAAGTTCTTGGTGACACTGAAATACAAACATGTCCCTTGTGAAAACACATCTGAAAGTTTGCATTAAAGATATGTTTTCCACAAATACTGTCAGATCTCCCTCAGATGTGCCAAGTGGCCACTGCTAATAGATTCTGAAGTATGTGTAATTAAGATAATGAATGCTTTGATGTACTGCATAAATCCACAGCTGAGGGGGGAAAAAAAACTTTTCTGGACTGATTTAATATAAAAAAACCTCTTCATGCTGCGGTGTTGTCTACAGGGAAATGGAGAAAGGGTTTAGTTTTTATAGTATGCATCCTCCTCTCCATATTCATTTGACCTCCCTTTCTGTCTTTTCTCTTTCCCCAAGAGTCTGTGGTGAAGAAGTGCACTGCTACTCTACAGCAAATATGCAGCAGTGCTTGTGCACACACTCGCGCTGTCCTTCATGGATGATAACCTGATTGTGAATTCCAATTACATATGTATCAACAAGAGATTCATCCAATTTAATCACCTTATTTTCTCATTTTGCAACTTCCCTCAAAGTCAAGTTGCTTTCGTTCTATTTTTTTCTTCTCCATCATGCAGGCCGTACAACCCATTTCCATTTAAATTAAAATGACGCACGTGTTAATATGACGAATAATTCTAAAAACGAGAGCGAAGGCCGGAGCAAATCTCAATGCTGTACTCGGCTCAACGGAATTGCATACATGACATTTTCAATGTGTGCTTCCTAATCCAGCCAGGTTAATGTGCTGGGCAAACCTGACCTGGCTTTTTCATATAGATGTTTCTCATAAATGTCAGTGCGGCATTTTTGGATGGTGTCTCCATGCTTCTTTATAACCCTCTGTCTCTGTCTCTACAGTGCAAATGTTGTTAATGGTTAATTAGTTGGGCTTGATATGGGTACTTTGCTGCTACTCAGTTATTCACTTGGCAGCAAATATCTTTTACCCACTATACCTTAAGGCAAGATACTACGAGTGAATAGTGTGTTTTTTAATAGTAGGTATAACAATCAGTCTTATAAGGTTAGTGCAAGGTTAATGTTCTTACAAGTATTAAGGAAAAGAGCTGTCATCTAACTAAATGTGTATGAATACTTCATAAAAGTATAACTCTAGGATTTAATGATGCTTAAAAAATTAAATAGTGAAAAAACTAGCAAGAGCTCTCTTTATTGGAATGTCATATATATTTCTTTTTTATTTATTTATTTATTTGATATCTTCACAGGACACATAATACTACACATTGCCAGCATAATTCAATTCACCTTTTTCAAAAGGGCATAAATAACAAAAATGTATATATATATATATATAGTGTGTGTGTGTGTGTGTGTGTGTGCATATTATTATTATTATTATTATTATTATTATTTAAAAATCCTCTAAAATCTTACCAATAGAAATAGGAAGGAACCTGTAAAATGTCATGAATACAAGTCATCTAGTTCAGACTATGAGGGGAAAATGATTTTGACCTTTTTAAGGGACACACTATACTATAGAACATGACATGATTGTGTAGATGGTCTTTTTTCAGGCTCAACATCATTTCATATATTAAACTGGATAAATAGTAGAGATATAATTTTTGTAATGTAAGAATGCAATGCCCATGTCTAAAATGGATGTCTAGAAGAACCGTACAGTGTAACTATAAAGATTTTACATGCAAAGACACAGGAGCGTACACACATATAGTACATATGTACTATTGAACTGCCTTCATCTGTCCTGAAAGGCTTTGGTAAAGCTTTCTCTATCATATAAACCCACATTTTATATATTATAACATACTTTCTATATATCATAAGCTTTATTGTTAGGTTTAAACCTAAGTGTGTTAAGTATCGACAGACAGCTTTTTATGTTGCACATCTAAATGGGCAAAGAGCATCTCAGTATATACTGTAAGTAGGCGTTAAGTTTATTTTTTATATGTGTTTGAGACTCTTCTTATATGTGTCAATGTTTGTATGGATTGATAAAAGCTGGGTTCTGTCTGCATGTTGAAGAATTAATAATGCTGTCTCATTTAAATAGGAGAGGGTTTGAGACAGGCCGTGTAAGTCCCAGTTTCCATATTCTTGACAATGCCTTTGATGAGTGCTGATAACATAGTACCTCTCCTGGGGAACCTGCATCTTCTAATACAGTGTTTCCTGCACAGACCCAGCTGATCTGAGCTATATGTTATTATAGATCCTCAAAGCAGAAAAATAAGCAGTTTGAATACTCTGTTATGGATGTTAATCCAAACAATACATAGGCTAGACTGCAGAGTGCCTTTGTGGTTTGGGGTATATGTGAAGCAAACTATTTAAATGCTGTTTATAATCCGGTTAAGTGTTTGAGTCTTACAGTAGAAAGAAAACATTCATATCTTTTCACAGTTCATTTAGATATCAAGTCCCTTAATATTTTGTAGGTCTGTGACTGTTATAAACAACAGCAAGAAATAAGTACATTTATGTCCCAAAGACTCAAGCTGATGCATTGCATGGTTAAAAAAAAAAAAAAAAAAAAAAAAAATCCCCAAGCCATCAGGTTGCATTTTAAAAGTCTGGCTACCAAGCCTGGTCAATCACAGTGAGTGTTAAAGAGATGGGTCGAAAGGGGAAAGGAAAGGAGAACAGGTCACTTACAGCCCAATCAGCAGAATACAATCAAGTGGATCACTGCAGCCAGCGTGACAAATGTGTTAGCTGCCCATAGAGAGCTATGTTAGATTACTCTGGGCATAAAAAGGTTGCTTTTCCATCACAGAATTCGAACTATCAAAGCATAAGTACTATAGGGAAGCTCTAAAGGCTGCACAGCATTTAATAGGATCCCCAACATTGTGTGGGAAAATATAATTACAATACTCTGATACAATGTGCTTTCAGTGTTTTTTCTATGGGTATTACTATTTTTTAAAGCATTTCCTTATGATTCAGCATTTTATTTTGTCTATACTTGGATAGGACATCAACATAACCGAGCACAAATCTGACTTTGACTGTAATGAAATCTAATTAATTTGTCGAAGCCTGTCATTATACGCTTGCTGAACACCACTGAAAACCAATTATCACAACCAAATTTCTACAAAAATATAATTAACACTGCAGTTAATAAATAGCTTTTAATATAAACACGCTCTAAAATGGAATAATGGATTTTATTTATTTTCTTCAGTTGAATCCAAGTGCTAGCTACATGGCCTGACAAACACAATTGAGGTGTGGGCATTGAACCAACAAAATCTAGGACAGTATTTTCATGCTGATGCAAAAGTTAAGACTGGTGTCTTACCGTTTAGGTTGGACGTAAGCCATTTTTTCACTTGTAATCTGGTACTATTTTTAACAGACATGAATTACTTTACTGTCATGCCATGGGTTGGATGCTGCAAAGGAGGGTATGGCATTTAAAATCCTGACACAGGGTAATATTAAAAAACAGAAAACATGTCATCTGTCTAGACATTCTCTTAGCACAGATGCGGGATAAAATAGTGTTTACAGACTGTCTCAATCTTTAATGGGTGGTCAATACTCGTCACCCAATTTCCAACAATATGAGGCTACATAATCTGAATGCTATAGCAAGTAAATAAAACAGATTTCTTTTGTACAGGTTCTAATAATACATGCGGTTTAGCTCCTCTTTCAAATTATGATCTCAGTAATTACCAAAAGAGCCAACAACTCTTCACCCTGCATAAAATTGAAAATGTTTTAATGTGCGAAACTGTTCTTCACTGTGGTGAATGAGATTACTTACAATGCTCTTGGGTAGGTGGCTTTAATCTCCTGCAATGTGTATGTGTTCTTTAAAATACAACAGATGTGGGTGAGATCGAGATTTACAGAGAAACTCATCTTCCAAGCCTTTAGGCAATGTATGTTTGATGTATTGTGATCAGACCTAATTAGTATGCAGTGTCCCATAGGCATTCAGCTCCATTCATAAAAACACAAAGTAAGAATTTGGCAACTAACAAGCTATTAAATATAGCTAATCTCCTATGTTAATTGTAGGCATCTATCGCATACACTATAGAGCACTTTCATCTTTTTTGCCATCTTTAACCCTTTAACGATTGTGGATTTTGGATTGTTCCAAATAAAAATGTTGTGTCCAAGCATCTGCAGTAATATAATATAATGTAATATATTATAGCATCTGCAGTAATATAATATATTGTAATAAAACATCTAGAGCCAGAGACAAGTTTTATTTTAAGCTTTCGCCAGCTAAATTTCCCACACTAAAAAACGATTTGAAATCCAGGACTTCTTAAATCAAACTGTAGGTCATTACATTCATGTCATTCTCAGGTCTCTGGTCTTTTTTTGTGTGTGTGCTTGAGTTATGATCATGAAAATAGATCCTGAAATTTCATTAGCAATAACCACATATACTGTACATATACAAAAATGAAAGCAGACTGGTGAAACATTAACTTAGGCAGAGTATAAATTATTGATGTGAGAAAATTAGTACTTTGTAATTATAAAGCTCCATGGGGGAAACTTACCAAGAGCTGTAAAGAGGTGTTAATATTGAAATTCTGCACATCGATATCTATGGGATTAATTTTTGCTTGTATATTTGTTGTCTAGGGAAAGTGCTTTTTGCTTGCCTGATATCTACTTTGTTAGAAAGCTGTATTATGTACAACAGTGTTGTCTGACAGTTCTTCTTTTTTAATAACAGTTTTCGTCTTAAACATCATAGGAATGTAAATACTGTATATTGCTGTGTCTAAGCAGTCGTCTAACACCTCCTGGTTGTCATGAGGTCTAGTTTCCAAATTGACCATAGAGATAGGGTGTGTACGTGTCTGTGAGTAAGATTTCATTTTGCAGTGGGTTGGCACTTCATCTACTGTAGGGTGCACCCTGCCTTGTGCCCTAAGTTACCTGGAATAGGCTTCAGGGCCCCTTGACCATACACAGGATAAGCAATATACACATTGCATGGATGGATGTTTAATATACTGTAGTGCATTTTACCCACTTGCATTTACTGCCCATTTCAGGTGTTAATACGGATAGAACAGTATGAAAAACACACTAAAAGATGCCAATTTACGTTCTTCATGAAGAGGAAGGTTCTTAGTCATAGTTCTGGCATCTAGGCTGTTTGACTCTCAATAGGATTTACTAGGATTCATGTTTTCTAACACAATAGGTATCAATTACTCCTGCATGCATCTCAATTGCAAGGATTTCCAGGTCATCCTGCAACCAAATCTTCTTCATTTGGCCCCCATCATTATTACAATGTGCTGTATAGCACAGTCATCCTTTTAACACTGTTCTAGTATCTCATTTTCATTAAATCTGGTGCCAAAACTTATAGCACTTATAGCAAATAGGTGTTTTTCGCTAACGATACCCAGCTGACTTGTCATGATCTATTTAGGAGCTTAAAAACCCTTCCGTCACAAGGAGCTTTACCAGTTAACATTTATAGCATATATATCTGTGTGGCATTCATTTTAACAGGAAATCTCTATCCTTTACTGTATATCTTATTTGCTTGTATTTTGTCTTCTGGGCTTTTTAAAAGAGGCAAAGAATCTCCTAGCATAATTTAAGAATAAAACGTCTCTGCACAGAAATGCAGAAGTTCGGGGCTCGAGACTTAGCCAAGCCATGTGCTGGGTGTAAGATTCTCTTTGGGACTGTTCCTTCTCTGCCCATCAGTTTATGCTTCACCACATAATCAGTTGTCTGTGCAGTCATGTACTGAGTCAGACATGCTGCTCAACATTATGCAGTAAACAGGACTCAGTAGTGATGCACGGCCAGTAGATGCAGTGACACGCATTGTCACAAATTAGTAGTCTAAGGCTATGTTCACATTACATGCCACACTGGTCAACTGTGTCAACTTTTTGGACAGATGGAATTTGCAGTTCACATTCATGATTATGAATGACTTTTATTTGACTCTAATGTCAGAAATATCAGAATTAAACCACATCATATTTGTGTGACCACTTAATAATTTCCAACAGTGGATCTGATTTTAGCAAAACTACGTTTGGGATTTTGTTCTGGGGGATGGCAAGCATTTAGTCAACTGTCTTTGTTGAAATCCAGAAGAAGGAAGTAAGCCAGATGCCTTGTTTTAGCTGTTTTGGCAGCTGTTGCTAAAACTTTAGCGACATCGGTGAGCACCCTATGGATGCACAGAGGGAAACAGTTACACGAATTCCAATCTGACCATTCTCATTCACGTCACATGATATATCCAGTTTAGCCTCTGTGTCACATCACTTTAGGCTGTAAAAAATCACTTTGGAAAAATAATGATTGTCATTGATGATTTTTGTGGTGATTTCTGAGGAGAACAATGTATTAAAGATGCAAGCTAGTGATGGCTAGTCCAGTGTAACTAGCAACTAGCTAAACTGGTAGCTCGTTGTTTAGCATTATTAATTATTTCTGTGAGCTTCCAAAGTGATTAAAGAGAGTATATTTGGTATTATTTCCCTAACTAGCAAAAAAAAAAAAAAAAAAAAAGGTGCTATTAATTTTGTAATAAAGACATTTATCCCTTTCTAGCATCTAGCCCAAAGCCTAGAAATAAGTAACTTACTATTGTGTAAAGCAGGTCAGTCGGAAATGAGAAGAGAAATGTGAAGAAAGTGTGTGTACATTCCTCTTTGTGAGTCTGGTTCTATTGTTTGTTTCTCAGCCCAAGCTGTAGTTGCTAAGATTAGGAGTTATCCATCCTGTGCTCAGCAATATATTGAATTTCACCTCGCTTGCAGGATTGTTCTCTCATAAGGCCCATCTTCCCTTTCATTGGCTGTCTGCAACAAACACTGGTCAGTGTTAGTAATTTTATCTGATAAAGGAATTTAGGTTGGCTATGTAGCTCGAAAGTGCTATTGTATTTTATTTTTAAAAAATACATCCTGTGCTTTTTTTTCCCGCACTATTTATTCATTCATACATAAAGTGTAAAAATACTACACGTGAATATAAAGATTCTGTAACAGGCACAAAGAGGCTGACTCACTTTGCCTGGAGTGGCATTCGATCTGCACAGACAATCATCTCAGCACACATCCAGCAAGGTTGAAGGGCCTTGTGCTATGATGCGAAGCTGCTTTAAAAAGCTTATCTTTCCCATAGTGCTAATGAAATGGCGGCTTTACCTCGGGCCCGCGGATCCTTCCGCAGGCGCTCTAAACTGAAGTGACACTTACAGGCAGGGGTGAATGGCAGATGGAAAGAAACAGGCTCGCCCTGGGATAGCGAGACCTTTGAATAAGTAGATTGACAGGTCTTGCACTCAGAGGAGATGGAAAAGTGCTTGTACCTCTTTTGTGCTGACGATGGTCAGGATTAGATCATGGTGGCGCTGGTTTTTGACATTCTGTCAAGCATTTCACTGCATTTCTGCTCCGCTGGAAATGACAGCTGGCTCTATTTCCTGGTAGTGTCATTCCCTTTGTCCCAGGGGTGCTTTTATTTTGTATCGTGTGTTTGTATCAAATAGTGGGAAGGAAATACTGACAGGTGATCACTTTTGCAAAGTCAAGCTAGGTTCTTGTAAATAAACCGAATATCCTTATTATTGTAAGTAGTATTTGGTGCTTAAGGTCTACTTAATTTCAAGCATTTTGAAAGCATTGAAATTTTTTTTAAATATTAGTTAGCATGCACAGTTTATACACTGCAGCAATAATTAATAAATGAAAATAACAAGTGACTTGCCTCTTGTTTAATTCATGCTTTTTAAAGTAAGGTCAAATACAGCACCTCGAATCAACACCTGCATTAACTTATGTTCATGCCATTAATAATTCAAATGAAGCCCAGAAAGAAAAACATGAAAATATTGCTTAATGAAGCAATATTGAGATCACTAAGAATCACGGTCCGACTCTCCCATTATGAAAACAAGATCTTGTTATTCTTATATCTTGAGAGAAGTTATTGCGACTCTGGACTGAAATAAATGTTGTGACATTGACATGTCTGTAATGAAGACAAGGCGGTCCAGCAGTATATAAGTGTGTGTGTGACATTTTTGAGTCTAGGCATTGTACTATATTTGAACAAAGAAAAGGGCTCCTTAATTTTATCTTGAAATCCGAATGTAAACTTCCAAATTTGCAATGGGTGACATTATATTTGGCAAGCATGTGAAGCTTTATCCAGATAACATTTACTGTAGAAACAAAGAAGATGGCAAATTAGAGAAGAACTGGTAGGGGAGAGCTGAACAGCAGAGAGTTGCTTGTTCAGGTGTGTGTGTGTGTGTGCGTTTATAAAGCCGCTGGAAAGCATAGAGGAAAAAAGGTGAAAATCCAAGCACCTGTGCATGTTGTTTCAAGCCTGCATTTCGTTTCCTCCCTTCCTCTGAACCGAGAGAGTGTCACAGGAGCACATGAGCGCTCAACAAGGCCGGAACAACTCAGACAGCAGTTTTCCCAAGTTCAAGTATAATCTCTCTCTCTCTCTCTCTCTCCATGTGTTGGTTTATATATAAATAAGGTCCCACTCCGCTTGCTTTTTTATTTGTTTCTCCCTAATATTCTCCTGTTTTAATACACTTTCTTCGCCTGCAACAAAGTGCAACTACAGAAATCTCTTCCCACATTTATATCACTGCCAGTATCCTCTACAGAACTTTTGCCTGCAAGACCTAAAAAGTTTAAATATAGCAATTACGACATGAATCTGATGAAGTTTCATTCAGTATAAGTTTCAAAACGGCCTTTTCATGGCCATACTTGTTTGTGACCACGACGAACAACTATCAATTAACTTGCGTAATGATGAAGATTATGCTTTATTAATGTTAACTGATGCTGTATATAATTAAGCAATATCACATGAGAGGGAGTGCTGTTGTGCTGGACATCAGCCTTGTGTTTGAAGCTAGTTAGCTTCGTAGCTCGCCTTAGGCATAAATAAAACAAAATGGATGCAATTTGGAACAGCTTAGTAGCAATTATTAAGATGAGTGTTGTTTAAAATGACGTATCGTTATCAGATGTGTTTTCTTGTTATACATCAGTTCGTCTGTGACTGGTTTTGAATGTGGGTGTTCGCAGATAGCAGATCTCTCCTGAGTATGCCAGATTGTACTGACCTACTTTCACCCATGCTGCGACCAATAAATGACGATTTTAGGATGCATGCTACATAGTTAATCATCCCAGTGCCACTACTGTCTGTTATAACCACTCATGGAACGCCACTGGTCGAATCAAATTACTCGTTCGGGACTAACTATTGTATAATGTTAGTTAAGGGAACCTCAATGGATCTTATATAAATCTTAACATAAATCTGACCACTGCAGCCTGCAAACATCCCACCTGCAGTTTTGGAGTTGCTCTGACCCAGTCCTCTAGTCATTACAATTTGTCTCTTCTCACAGTAGCTACAGTTTAAATATCTCATTATAATGGCAGCTAAAAGTGGGATGGATATATTAGGCAGCAAGTGAACCTTTTTTCGTGAAGTTGATGCATTGGAAGCAGAAAAAAATGGGCAAAGCTATAAGATTTGAATGGCATTGACAAGGGCCATTTTGTAATGGCTAGAGGGCTGGGTCAGAGCAACTCCAAAACTACAGGTCTTGTGGGATGTTCCTGGTCTGCAGTGGTCAGGACATATCAAACTTCCAAGAAAGGAAAACTGATGCACGTGGGGAGTGAAGGCTGGCCTCTGTAGTCCGAGCCAATAGAAGCACTATTGTATAGAAAGGTGATAGAAAAGTGTCAGTGCGCATCACTGTTATGGCGGCAAAAGGGGACCTACTCAATATTAGGCAGGTGGTCATAATGTTATGGCTGACTTGTGTAGGCAGATTATACTCTAGGTTTCCGACATTACCAACAATGCCTTTTGATTACTTGCTGCTAGTGGCACCAGCAGGATTTAGCCCTTTACTGTTTCTCAGCCTAAACAGACAGATACAGCAGTCCTTTAATCTGTATGTTAATCCAGCTTTCTCACTTGCTCATTTGTACACTCTGCTCAGATCAGAATCCAGAGCATTACAGCTGATGCTGCTACCAACTCTTCATCATATAGATTGCTAACTAGAAGAAATCGTAACACAGCACAACTGCCTTACTGTACATAATGGCTACATTGAATCCTAGGATTTTGTTCTGATTGTCAGTGTTTGTTGTGTATCCATGAGACTTCACATTAATATGACAACAACAAAACCATGGTAGTATAATAATAATAATAATAATAATAATAATAATAATAATAATAACAAAAACAATAATAATGTGTGAAAACATTCTAAAGCGCATTGTTATGAAGCATAGACTGGCCTCTTTTTTCTCACACTCCAATCTACAAAATATAAGCGTTCTCTTATTGATATTAAGAATCAGCTCTCAGCTAATATCAGACATTTGATGCTCACACTGCAGAATAATAAATCATGTCTCTCTCTCTCTCTCTCTCTCTCTCATAATAAATTCTCCTGTGGGATCAATTACCAGGATAGAGGTTGTTATAAATGGAGCATTGATAGAAATGTTTGTTTTGAAGCACAGTTCAAGGTCAGTGATGTGATATGATGACTGCGCTAATGACCATTAAAGGAGTTATCCAGTAAAAAGCGTCCCAGACAAACAAGATAGCTTCAATTTAGACCAAGTTAACATGAAATTAATAGATTAATATCATACAGTATGCATTTACATAAATGGGACTCACAACACTGGACACATGGACACAATAAAAAAATCACAAAAGTAGCATTTCTACTAGTTATCATCTTCCCCTTTAGCACATTCGATTTACTTTGTCTGTAGGATTCTTCATTTATCACATAACCTGATGTAGGACTGACTCATGAGCTGGGGGTTCATTCATAAGAGGGAAATACTCATGGAAAGAATGGCAAGTGAATGATGAGTCATTTAAGCTGAATTTAGATTAATAGACCTTGGTCAAATATAATTATTCATTTCAGTAAGTGTGTATACGCATGGTGCTCAGCTCATTGTTCCTCATGGTGAAGGCAGTGAGCGTGGGACATTGCTTTCTCAGAGCTCGACAGCCTTATCAGTCTTATACCCACCAAATATTATTTTCAAATGGTGACATCCATTACCCAAACCCGGGGCTCTGGCACAAGCATTTAATTGCACAATTAAACTCCAGCAGTCTGGTATCTATTGAGCAATTAACCTTTGATAAACCAATTACTGTTTAGGGTTTGACGGCCCTGGAGGGGTTATGTTCTAGTTTAATAGAATGTGCTATAAAATTGCCAGCGTTTATTGTTTTTGTTTCTGGCATATTGATTTCTTTGCTTGCACAGAGCCATCTTGCAGTTTCCCAAAAATGAAAAACAAACATACAATTAGTGAAAAAACTGAGTGAAAAGTTTGGAGGGAGAGAAACGAATAGCTGCCATTAAAGCTGGATGTGATGAATTATTCAAAAGGAATTTGAGCATGTCTTTAAATGGTGCTTAGAAGCACAAAGTGGGAACTCCATCTGCTTTTGATGTTTCAGGCACTACTGTGTGCAGAGTACATGCCATTAACGGCACCAAGCATCAAAGCAACATCCTCAGGTCTGAAATACAGGCTCAGACGCTGCTGATCTGCCATCCTTTATCGTGGCTGTAAAATAAGTATAAACCTGTCAAAAAAGATTTATAACCTGTCTGGATGTTTAATGGGCAGCCAATTATATCCAAAGGGAATTCTGTTGGACTCTCTTTGTTTGATATCTGTAATTTTTGTAAGAGTGGACCGTGTCACTCAGCATTGTCATAACACGGTCATTAATAGCCACACATACTGTACCTGAGGTCATTGTTGACACATCGCAGACACTCAAAGAGAGGTCATCCATCATCACTAATGTGACTCACACAAACTGGACAGCTCCCAGTCCCATTTGTCATCACGAACGTCACACACATAAATTTGTCTTAGGCTGGTCTCCAGCAATATCATTTTGCTGCAGCTTGACAGCTTGCGAGCCTCCCGAATGCAATAATAGAGAATTGATTATATTCTTTATAGAGTGCAGTAGCCCCAAATGCGTTTTGTGTTCTTCCTCTCATCAACTGTAATGAAAAAAATAAATAAAAAAACACAGTGGGTTGATAGATGTGTCTACTGTTCAAAAGAATTTTATATCATTTTTACATATTAGTATATGTTCTATTTGGGACTTTTTATTCATATATATATATATATAAATAATTTAATTGTGATGACAGTAGGCGGCACGGTGGTATAGTGGTTAGCACTGTCGCCTTGCACCTCCAGGGTCCGGGTTTGTTTCCCGGCTCTGTGTGTTCTCCCTTGGTGGTGCTTGGTGGGTTTCCTCCGGGTACTCCGGTTTCCTCCAACAGCCCGTAGTGTGTGAGTGTATATGTGTGCCCTGCGAAGGATTGGCACCCTGTCCAGGGTGTACCCCACCTCGTGCCCTAAGCCTCCTGGTATAGGCTCCAGGTCTCCCACAATCCTGAATACAGGATAAAGCGGTATAGACAATGAGTGAGTGAGTGATGACAGTACACATATTGATGTTGTAAAATTTCTTTAGCATTTGATCATTTTCAGTCTAAAATGGAAGAGGTGTGACTACAATATTTGCAAGTAATTAAGACCCAGACTGTGTTCTCCTGCATCCCACCTCCACAATAGATATGAATTGTGGGAGGATACAGCCATCTATTTTTGCACTGTGGCCTGCAATAAATCAAATATATGGTGAAAAATGTATTTCTCTTGCGATGCCTCTTTCATATATTTATCCGAGACTTAATTTCCTGCTCTTGCCTTGTTTGCTGTTAACATCAGCGGTGATAGGAGTGTTTAAATGAAAACTACCGCGTCCACTCCCACCTGTTCCATACTTATCATGGCAGTATAAAAAGCAGAAAGAGCTGAGAAAAAAAAATTAAATTCACATTTGTTCATTCGGCTTCAGCATAAAATCGATGTAATGAAGCATATGTGGTCTGTCTTGCAATTTTCATGGAATGAGTTTATTGCCATCTAAATGTTTTAATGGATCTGACTGCCAGTTGAGGAGGTGGTGCGAGATATGATATGTTGTCGATTTCTCAGAGTTATCACACATTCAGGAGAGAGAAGCACATTTGTCATGAATGACACACTTATGACACGATGATCTGATTATATAATTCATGCCAATTCATTTTTAATATCTGCACAGAGTGAATTGAGAGACTTGTTCTAGGTTAAAAGACTGAACAATGGTTCCAAATGGAGTGGAGAACGATATATATATTATGACGGAAAAAAGAAACAAAAATGGCGCCTAACATTTCATATCACAAAGATAATAATCTAATATAATAATAAATAATCTAATTAATGACCCTGAAATACAATCTCACAGTGTTGATTTTTTGTGTCGGTTTCCGTTTAATATTGTGTGGGTTCTGGGTTCTGGCCCCTCAGGGCACAACTCCACAAGAGATCCAGGAGTGTGCTGTGGTGGCTGGCACCAGCTGTTAGTGGCGGATCCTTTGTGTAATGTGGGTTGTGAGGTGAGGCCTCCATGGACCAGACTTGTTTGTCTAGTACGTTCTGTGGATGTTCAGTTGGATAGTCATCTTGTGGAAGTCCGAATCAACAACCTTAAACTCTTTGCCTGATAAACCGCATGGCTGAGAAGCAACTCCACCAGTGAATGATCTTAGGATGCTTTCCTGTTGGCATGACACAGGACTGATGGTAGTGCTCACCTACCAAGCAAGCTCTTTTCCAGATGCCCCAAACAATGGGAAAGGGGTTTTAATAAGAGAAAATGACTTCACCCCAGTACTCAGCTGGACAAACCCTGTACATTTTGCAGAATATCAGTCTGTCCCTGTTGTTTTTCCTGGCTTTTTTGCTGCCCTTCTTGAAATGTATGAAGGTGAGCGCTACCATCAGTCTTGTGTCATGCCAACAGTAAAGCATCCTGAGACCATTCAGATGTGGAGTTGCTCACCAGCCAAAAGAGGATTTTTGTTTTGCCTAAGAAATCAGCCATGGTTAAAGAATGGTACAAAAACATCCTCCAAGAGCAACTTTTCCGAACCATCCAAGAACAGTCTGGTGACAAACAATGCCTTTGCCAGCATGATGGAGCACCTTGCCATAAGACAAAACTGAAAATTAATCAGCCCGGCGAACAAAACGTCAAGATTTTGTAAAACTCCTTTGAAACCTTTGAAATGCTTGTAATTACACTCCAGTATACCATAGTAACATTTAACAAAAAGACCTAAAACATATCAAATATGAAGCAGCAGACTTGGCTGAAAATTTATATTTATAAATATTTATATTTATAAATATATAAATGTAAAATGTATATTCATAAAATGTTGGCCACATCTGTAAGTGTTTACATTCTGGTAAAAAAAAAATTATTTGGTCTCCATAACTAGGTTTCCAATTCATTACAACTATACAGGGATGTATTATTTTATGTAACTCATCAGTTTAAAATATATAAACCCATAATCCAAACCCAAAATTTTGCAGGGTTATAGGCATGTAAAATTTGAGTTATAGCTGCATTGTAGGTGGCAAACCGCTAGTTGTCTTCTAACTAACCAGCTAACCAGAATTGCTGTAGCTCAAGATCACAAGAAATGAGGAGTTGGCATGGGACAATGTGTAGGATATGGATGACAGAGTTCAATCAAATGCAAAGTAACAGCTAGTAATAGCTAGCTGACAAGCAAGATGAAATCTTTGGTTTGTAGTAAAAAATTTTAAATATGTTAATCAATTATGTTAATCTTTTTTTTTTTGTTTTTTTTTTGTGCTTTTTAAATCACTATTCTTATCTGGTATACATCTTTTTTTTTACTTTATATTGTGCATATTCATTATTAACTGTAGTATTTGTACTGAGATGACGACAGAACAATGTGGCATTATGATGGAATATAAATAGATATTTTTAATTAATCAATATCACAAGACAAGGAGTGCTGTTATACTGAATATAAATGGTCATAGACACGAGAGTGCAGACTGCATGCAAAATATATAATTGCAGTGCTGATATTCAGTACAACAGCACAATTGATATGGTAACCATTTACAGATTTTGCTTCACCAACACATATCCTTCCATGCCTGGTGGAACAAACTAAACACGACAGGCGAAGCTGGCATCCGACAGATATGAAAGTATCTTTAAATTCCTACCTGTACTATGTAGCCACAGTGTGAGGAGATTAAACCATGGACAGTCCGGAGAAACATGAGATATACTTTATATTTCCACATATTCTGCTTTAGAACATCAGTTCCGGGGTTGAATTCTAATTGGTGTAAAATGGAAAGCTGGTGTGTTAGCGCAGTCCCTTGTTCCATATACCCAGTAGTGCCTTTGATCGGGGGTTAGAGAGGGATTTGAGATTCAGTCTTGTGTTAGAAGCTAGTTAGCTGTGTAGCTCCAGTTAGCCATGAACAGAACGACATGGATGGTTCAGATTCAATTCGAATGACTAAGGAGACAAAGCATTGTTTAAGATGACAATGATTTCCGATGTCCTACAGTATCTGGTCTTGAATGTGGGATTTGGCACACAGCTGCTGTCCCTTCTTACCAGTACTGTGGATCATTCTGACCTACTTTCCCCCATGCTGGTGACAGACAGTTAGTGTAATTAACAATTCTTAGAGCACCTGGGATGCAGCATGATACATATAGTTAAATATCCTTTATATCGCCACGCTTTTCTTCCAACCAGATTACTCAGTCAGAACTAATGGTTGTATAATAATCAATATATAGTGTATTTAATCCCTAATTTTTATGTTTATATTGTGTACATATTCCGTATGCCCAGCTTATATTTTACCTATGAGAAACTCAGAGGTATTAAGAATGACTGTTTAAATATCTTTCATCCTTCAACTCTTACTTGCACTCATACCTGAGCTCATACACCGTTCATCAGGAGGGTTCTTAAGCTTGTGAAAGAAATGTGTGTGTAAAATGGATTTTATACTGTTCTTGTGTTGCTGTAAAGTATGAAGCAATGGTTTGGGTCAGTAAGACATGACTTGCGATAGAGAACGAAATATGAACATAATACAGTACATGTTGGCTTCCTTTAGAATTTCTTACACATCTAATTTAGTGCTGTTGTGAAATTCAGATTTTCACTGTTTTGGCACTGAGCAACTGAGAGCTCCCACTCACCATCTTCCTGATCTGGTTGGCTGAGCTGCTTAGAGAATGAAACTCTGTGCTGTTTGGATTTAGCATGTCCTGTTTGGTCAGAAACTCATTATGGACCACCATCTGCACACAATGAACACAATCCAACTTCTCATCATCTCCCACTCTCTTAAACAAGAAACAGAGACAGAGAGATCAGGCTCAGCCAGCATTAAAAAAAAAAAAAAAAACCTCTACATGCAGCAACCAGGAGTAGTTTAAAAAAGACTTATTTAAAAATAATAGATTTTTTTAATCTTTAAATGTCATCTGCATTTATTTTAAATATCTTTCCTGGGAAGTGCTGAAAGCGAAGGGAAACGTATAAAAGTGGTACATATAGATATAACCTTTAACTACATTATTATCGGTGAAGACTGCATAACAGAGACTTTAAATCATATTTTTTTGATTTTCATCTGACTATAACAGTTTTTGCCTATACAGTTAGGTTGCATTATATGTCTGGATCTGTGTGAGATTAAGGACTGAAGGAGCGTAGGGGAGGATTTCCCACAGCAGATGAGGAAGATTTGAGCCTGGGAAGCTGAAGATTGTGCAATAATCTTTCTGAGAATTACAGCAGACACTTCACTTTGCCCTGCTTTGGATTGTGTGCAGATATGAGCCATGAGGCGATGGAATATAGCGCTTGTGGTTTGTATTGTGGTTTGCAGGGGGTGTAACTGACTATAAATACATTATTCAAAATGAACAGATGCATTCAAAACAGATACAACAACAGTTGAGGCCAAAGGTTTACTTATAGCTAGACTCAGTGCCAGATTTAGATATGGGCAACATGATCAGCCACCCAGGACTGAGAGTCTACTGTATTGTGGAAATACAGCCACCTTCAAGTGTTTGATATCCCTCTTTTTAAAAATAATATAGATAAATTAATTATAGTGGGTCTCGGTATTGGGCAAATACAACCTCCGATGAATAACAACATATAACTGTTTTAACTTACATACAGGCCTCACTGAGCATGTTAAGTGATAAAGTCTAATCACACCCCGCCCCACCTCTAATCACGCCTGATCCTCCAGCACTGTTTGGCTGGTCCCACCATCTCTCAGAGATTGATGAAAAAAACATGAATCTAGACTGTTTTCTTTTCTGGGACCTACTATATGTCCGTACAGTGAGTCACTGTCAATCTTTAAATGACGACTAAAGACCTATCATTTGTTTCGGTATTTGAGTTAACACACCTCCCCCCTTGATGATAAGAGCATCAGCAAAATGCGTAAATGTAAAATAAAAGCCATGACAGCACAATTAGAAGAAGACTGAACAAATATGGCTTTGTTCATAAGGGTTGCAGGAGAAAGCCTTTTCTCCCTATAAAAACCATGCAATCATGACTGAGGTTTACAAAACTGCAATGAACAAAGCACAAAACTTCTGAAACAATGTCCCATGGATAGATGAGTCCAAAATGGAGTTGCTTGGCCTTAATGCCAAGGGCTATATTTGGGAAAAACCAAACAACATTTCAGAAGAAGCACCTCATATTGTCAAGCACGGCGATGCGGGTGATGATTTGTGTTTGTTCTGCAACCTCGAGACCTGGGCACCTTCTGGTCAATAAACCAACTATGAACTCCTATGTCCTGTATTTTAGAGTATTCTAGGGGCATATATGAAGCCATCTGTTTGACAGCTTAAGCTTGGTCGAAATTGGGTCATGCAACAGGACAATGATTAGAAGCAAACCAGTAAGTCTACATCAGAATGGCTAAAAATAGAAGAATCACGATTTTGGAATTAACTAGTCAAAGTCAAGACGTCAACCCAGTTGAAATGATATCGCGGGACCTTATGAGAGCTGTGCGTATCAAATTCCTAAAATCCTTAATTAACTAAAGTAGTTTTGTCAAGAATGGGTCAAAATTATGCCAAAATGATGTAATAGAGTGATAAATTTGTGGAGGTAATGATTACGTCAAGTTATTATTGCTAAAGGTGAACTTACAAGCTTTTGAATTATAGTGCACAGTGAAAAAAGTTAGATTTTGTTGTTCATTAAAAGTTGCATTTGTCTAATAGTGAGACCCGCTACCATGATTTTTATAGGTTTTTTTTGTTTGTTTTACTCTACTGTATAGTTTCTCAGACATATTTCAGTCTTCTGTCTTGTGTGAAATTGTTAAGAATAACCTAATATACACTGCCCAGCCAAAAAAAAAAGGCACCACTTGTATTTAACTAATCATGCTGTGAGAAGCTTCTCATTTCTTAAACAACCATGTCAGAAGATCTATCCTGTAGTCCTGGCAAAGATGTTACTCTGATATACTGTAGAAAAGTCAATTTATTGGCCTGCATCAAGAAAAGATAACGAGTTAAGAAATGAGGTCAGCTGACTACCTGAATATAACGAAGGATCAAGAATTTCCATCGATTATTATTTTCACTTCCCTGGACTAGGATTCATCAGCCTTAAATTGGGAAAGAGTGGTTCAGAGAGCATGAGACATTTTCACATTTGGATTGACCACCACAATGTCCAGACCGTAACCCCACTGAAAATCTTTGGGATGTGCTGTGGATGGCTTTACACAGTGGCCTGACTTTCCCATCATCAATACAAGATCTTGGAGAGAAATTAATTCTACTCTGGATGGAAATAAATTTTGTGATATTGCATGGACCTCTTTAAATTATTTCACAGCTGTAATCCAATGAGCAAGTAATGCTCTGCTGCTCATCAGAAAATAAATTAATAAATAAGGTCAATCAATGCCTTTAGATGTCCAGGTATGCAGCAATGCTATCACTTTATAAGTATAATATTATGGTTGCAATAACATATGCTAGCATAAAACTCATGTTTGTTACTGTGGCATAGTGCTTAGCACTGTGGTCTTGCACCTCCAGGGTCGATGGGCCAATTTCAACCTTGGGTCTGTGTGCATGGAGCTCTGTTTTTCTTTTTTTAACTCCACAGATCTTATTATGCATTTATTTTGGCAGGTTAGTTAGGGCACATAATTTGTTCCCATCTGAGGTCATTAAACAGACAGCTTTAATTTACTATATCAGAATTCCAGTGGGAATTACCAAGTTGACTGTTTCTTTAAAAGGTCTAAAAGATTTCAGAAATTGGCATGGTGTTTAAAAGCTTCTGATTAGCCAATCACCATAAACTTGGTGTTCACCTGTAGCTGTAAAAGAGCCCACATGTAAAGCCAATTCCTTTTTATAGTTGATCCCATAGAAAAATCAAAGCAACTTAGCCAAAACCTAATAGAAAAAAGAAAGTACAGATCCTCCTGTTTCCAAACAACTGAAGTCACTAAACCATCTGGACAATCAGTTGTTTGCAAAGTTAAAACAATTGGACAACAAAGACATTGCATTATTCAGGAAAGGGGCACCAGTTAACTCTCACCAATGAACAAACTTTGATCCAAAAATGTAAATCCCAAGGGGTTGGTGGCATCAATTATGTAAATCTACTACAGTATCAGAGAGCCCTTTATCATCATGGTCTAAAAGACTAGCATGAAAGGAAGAAACCCCTACTCTAAGACCGTCATGAAAAAAGGTAGATTGAACTTTGCTGGCGATCACCTACATATTGAAGGAAGGTTTTCTGGCCAAATGAAACTTAAATTGAATTCTTCCATGATGATCAGCACTATGTATTGAAGACGGTGTGCATGGGGTGGCAGGATCATGTCGTGGGAGTGTTTTGCTGGAATAGGAACTTGTGCACTTCAGAAAATATTTGCCCTCATGAGAAAGTAGGATTTTCTAGAAATACTAAAGCAAAACATCAAAGCAGCTAAAGCCTGGTCACACCTGGATCCTCCAGCAAGTACAGTGATACTAACCATGCCCTCAGAGTCATTTGAGTTAAAATAAGAACCAACTGGATATACAACATGAACTCCAGGTGGTCACTGAATCTCACTCTGAGAGCCGGTAGAAAATCTCATGGACAGGGACAAACAAAACTAATAACTCCCATTTTCCCAGAGTGTCCCAGAGGCACCTCAGAATACATAAGAATACGGTATATTGAGTATTGCAATAACAATTTGTATGCGTATAGCATAAAACCTGATTTATGTTTCGGCAATTACAAGATACCACCAAACCGCAAGCTGATGGAGGCATTTTATGCCGCCATGCTGAGTCTCTTTGGCCACTCTCTAATGAGTTTTTTGTTGTTGTGTGTGTGTGTATACTACAAACAGTAGTGAATGAAACTGAGCAGATCCTGTTAGAGTTTGATCTAATAGTTTACTCGCTTTAAGATTACTTTTACTTTTCATAAAATTAAAAACGCAACACAGAAAAAAGAGAATACAATGTTTATGAACGTCTTCAGGTTCAAGTCTCTTTTTGCTGTGATCCATAATTATTCAACTTTCAATTCAATTAAAAAATGGAGTCATAAAAGGAAAAAGATGAAAGAAGTGCGATGCTACCAGGTGGCCCAATCACACCTTTTGTGATCTGCTTCGCTGTGATGTGACGTAACATTTCTGGGGAGGTGCACGTAAGGCAACACCATAAGGTACGAAGTAGAGTGCACAGCTATGTGAGAGTGTAGACCTGACGAAGGAGCATAAATCAGCCTTACTTTTCATTCAAAAGCAAAAACCTGCTGGAACAGTCGTAGGACCGATTGAAAATGCATGCTTTGACAAGATGTCTTAGTGAAAAGGACACCTCAGCTCAAATTAATTATACTAATTATACTAAATCCTAAACCTTGTTTCAGATATCTCGCATTAAAATCACAACAACATGTCTTAATAAAAAGCAATAATCCCATCAGAGCGTTGTTTCTTTTCTTCAGAAAGCTTATTATTAATTTCCATTGAGAACAAAATCTGCATACTAATAACGCAGGGAGATCTTTAACACACTACCAAAAGGCTGACTCAGGATTTCTGGCATATCCAGAAGTTTAATCAATTGATAGTTATCCATTCAAGTGTGATGTTACTAAGCTACTGTTCAAATCTTTTGTCCCGAACACTTTCCCATGGCTGACAAATTAAACTTGCAGCTTGCAGTTATTTTTTCAAGATTCTCACAGAAAAATTCAACAATGACACATTTTTAGTCTGTTTATGTGGATTGTTTGCCATACAAGTCATTGGGTTCATTGTTACTATAGAGAAGATCAACTTTTTCAATGAGCTCATTAATATAAACTACTATCTGAGCCATGTTCATATGGAAAAATAATCAATGTGTAACAATGAACTCTGGCGGATGAGGCACTGGGTTGCTGATCAGAGGGTTACGGGTTCACTACTGGGTTACCACTCTCGGGTCCTTGGGCCAGACCGTTAACGGCCCATGCAACCCAGCCAGTGCTATTCCCAAGCCTGGTTAGAAAATGGGAGGTCTGTGAGAGGGAGGGCATCCAGTGTATAAGAAAAACCTGTACCAGTTCTTGCGAATAGAGTGATCTCATGTGGCGACTTCTAGGATAAAAGGGACAAAGCAAAGAAATAAATAATCAATCATGTATAACCATTTTGAAGTGATAATTCAACAGCATTATGATATAACACACTTTACTAGATGTTACTGTGATATATGAAGCAAAGACTTGCTGAAATATTTGTACAGTAGAAAGATTTACAACTAACACTGCCTGGCCAAAAAACGTTGCTGTTAGGATGTAAATAATCGAATACTTAGCCTGGAAAATTATTACAGTGATTTATGATATGTTTTAACTGGCAACAATTCTTTTTGTTCGGATTTGTATTTATTCATTTCTTTTTTTCGGCCAGGCAGTGCACTATAAAGCAAGAACCAGCCGACTGGCTCTGTCCTCTAAACCATATGATTGTGCTTTGCTTTGGGGTTTGCTTTCAGTAGGATTAAATGGCTATGCTTACATACTTTCAGAAGGATTAAATGGCTATGCTTACATCTTAGCCTTCAGCAACATGGCAGCGGACCCTCTTCCTGTCGCCAGCTTTCTACTTTGTGTCACATTCACATATTAACAGCAGTTTAGGCATAATGGCTGATTATTCTTTCCAGATTGCACATAAAGGCGGCTTTCCCACACTCTCGAAATCAATCTGTGTATGTATGTGTTCGAACTGTTAGATGCTCTTGCATGCTAAGAGAGTTAAAGTGGATCAATGTCTTTGTCTCTGTATGCCCGAAGCCGTGAGATGCAAATCTGAATTGAAGTCTTGGGAGATTTACAACAAAGAAAAAGGAAAATGATATCAGGCGGAACACAGCAAAAATAATTAAATTAGCTAAGTGTGGAATGACATTTGATCTAATCAAATCTAATAAAGTCAGGGAGGTCAGGTCAAAAAGAAAGGGCAATCATCTAGTTAACGACTATTAGCCGCGGCAGCTTAAATGTCTGTATGGAGGCGAAAAAATGTCATTCGGAGAATAAAAAGCCTGGATAACGTCCCTCTGTTCACCTTTGAGGAAGCACACTGAATTCAAATCATAAAAGTCTTATTAAATTTGACTCTGAAACGGTCTACATTTTCTCTACTGTCCCTACAGTCGACAGTTTCACACTGGATATGAAATGGTTGCAATGTTTTAAAAAAATTTCTTAAACCACTCAATGAAGAAACACATGGGGGGCACAAGGACATTTAATCATTCGTTCTGGTTGATATTTTGAGCTCGTTTTCTGCTTGTACATCCTGTTATCCTCTGCTCTTTGCTTGCACATTATTGTGCTGTATCTCACGTTTTAATTCAGCTATTATTTTATCATCCTAATCCACATCCTGGGAGATCACCCGGGCTCAGAGTGTGTGTGTGTGTGTGTGTGTGTGTGTGTGTGTGTGTGTGCTTCGTGTTCTTTTGAATAGATCATTGATTAAATGTTAATGTTTCAGGCGCTCATTAATCGGATATGCTATGCAAACTGACACCCACATTAAAAAGCTGAGCCGAGGGAGGAGGCGATGTATTATGAGGGCCTCAGACCTATTCATCCTTCTCCCCTTGGAAAGGCCCTCATGCATGTTATTGTCTTCTATTTTAAGTATCCTCCTTCTGAGTAGCACCCAGAGTGAGATGAGCCAAAAGTTTTTTTACTATCTGTCTCCCGTCGTGCCGACAGCTAGGTGTGAGTGACGCACAGATTTAGTTGTCTGTCCAGGAGAACAAAAGCGTTTTCAGTGCACACACAAACGCAGCCGGAAGAATCCCTGGTGGTTATTCAAAATGCCAAAGTCGACTCAAGTTATGGTTGTTTATTCGTTCAAAGTGAAATGACATTTAAACTAATGACATCTTTAACAGTTCCCAGTTTGTTAGCTTAGTGCTGAAAACACACACACACACACACACACACACACACACACAACAGAGATAGAGTTTCTTTTTAATGTATTGCTGGTTTTTAAGTAGATGACTGGGTATTATTCATTGAATTATGAACTTGATTAGCCCCATGAGAGGTCAAAGCCTTTATTTATTATCTTCCACAGCTCATGTGCACACTCATACCTTTTCACTAATTGGCCAGTCGTTTGGAATGAAGCTAAATGATTTATCATTGACCATTTTAAACCTGCTCTATTTTTACTTGGTCTTAGATCACTGTCACCTGCTGTGCTAAATGAGAATAACTATCCTGGTCAACCTAAAGGACTAAAGGACTATGGTGCAAAAGGGATTTATTTTTTTTTTGTTGTTTTTTAGATAAATGTCCCTGTAATAATAGAAACTAGGCTATAAAAAAATCCTTTTTTTTCCTTTAGTATAATAAATATTCTATACAAAACAGTCGACAAACCATCAATAGACTGTCCTTAACAGTCATGTATCTGTCATTAAGCCGCCTTGTTCAGAGTTGAGAGTGTTTTTTTTTTTTTGTACTCTGAATTTGACACGCTAACAGCACTGATTTACAACCGGAGAAAGCTGAGGTCAAAGTTCTTGCCCGAATGTCAGATTTTAGATTATAAAAAACAATTACTTTAAACTCAGTCTTCGGGTCTGTGTGCATGGTGTTTACATGCTTGGTGAATTTCCTCCCACATTCAAGTCATACAGATCATACACATTGGCAATTTCAAAACTGCCTGAAGTGTGTGTACAGTACAGTATGTGTGTGCATGCTTATGCCCTGTGATGGACTGGCAACTTGTCTAGGGTCCTCTGTGATGGGCTCCAGGGCTCCCGTGACCCAGGATAAGATGTATAGAGAATGAGTGAGCGATTCTTGACTAGTTAGTCTAGTTAGTGTCAATTTGATTCTGAGTTATACAGTAGCAACATTAATAAAATATCCCTATCCCACCCTTGTATTTGACTCTGTGAATTTAGAACATTTTATGTCACAGTGTGTTAAAACAATATGTTGTCAAGATATTATTGGGACAGAAAGATGACCCCCAAACATTAAGAAATACCTTACAGTATGCAACTCTACGAATCGTTTCAAGAAAATCTCAGTCGTGCATTACAGTAGTTTCTGATTCATTAACCCCAAATCAGATTCACACTCAAATAACTGTTTTATTTTTTTAATGTTAATTCTTACTGACTGAATTACATTAAACAGAAATTAATTGCTTTTTTTTATTTATAAAAAATAGCCCTTTAAATATTCAATAATTCAATCTAAATATTAATCATACTTTTCCAAATGCAGGGAATGAAATTACAATCAAACGTTTTCAGGCATTTAGCCTCCTACACACTATGCAGAACTAGAACATGAATATTACCTAAGGTAAGATTATTACTGTATATACACTACATATCCTACATGCCTAGCTGGAATTTTTCCTACATATTGTTGTAAAAATGTCTGGGGTTGAGAGGTTAGTGTAAATATAGACTTCAAAAACAATTTTTAAAAAAGCAAGGCAGGATTCAGGCAGAGCTCGGCTTGATTCGTAGCTGGAGTGGGAGGTCATCTAGTTTGCCTCTGTAGGACTCTGAGCTGTGGAAATCAACAGGTTGAACCCCACAGTGTGCTGAGCAGGAAGCATGACTTGGGGTTGGAGCACAGTACAAAGAGACCTCACCCTGGACATATTGGTGTTCCGGGCAGTCATCCTAAGGCTGAAGTAGGGCATGGGGTGCCTCCCTGTCAGCCTCACCCTGGACAACTTGGCAATCGGTCCCCACTACCCAAATCCTGCTACATTCCCAAGGCTTGGATGTTGCTTTGCCATTACCAGTTGGTCCCACAGATGAGGCGAGCCAATGAGCAGGAATAATATGAACTTCATCTACTTCCCTTCACAAGGCTTGGGATCTGCCAAACCTCCCTTTAGAACTGACACTTGAGGAGAAACCCCTCGGAGATGTAATTGAGGCTGTCATAGGGCACCATTATGTTCATAAGCTTCAAAAGCTTCTTCTGGGGGAAGCAGATTGAGCCCCCTGCTGGGACCTCTGATATCTCCCTGTCATCCGCTACATCAATTTTGAGGAATGTTGATCTGTCAGGGACTTGGAGAACCGGGTGTAATTGCAGACTTTCCTTTATTGAACATGTTTTGATTAATACATGAGCAAGAACTGGAACTAGGCTATAAATAGTGAGACTATGAACACCTAGCATGACAAAAACACCACAGAACCTCAAGTAAACTAGACCAAATAGACATAACAATGTTGCCCTTTATAGGACACACATTTAAACTCTGAAATTGAAAGATATTAAATTTTTAAGACTTATCCTAAACTTCCCAAACTTTTTTGATTATCTAAAATGTTTTCTTTGTTGTCATTTGTATGTAGCAAATCAAGATCAGTCAAATGTACATATATGGTTCTTTGCCCATCTAGGGTAATATTTGTTCTAAAAAGTATGCATATATCATCAGATAAAGTTAAACGAACACTTACAGTTCAAGTTGGCAGTTTACATACACTTAGGTTGAAATCAATAAAACTTTGCATGGCACAAAGTCATTTTTCCAACAATTGTTTATGGATAGATTATTTGATTAATAATCTGTATAAATAAAAATAATTATAATCCAGCAGTCCGAGGTGAGGGCATGCAAAATACTTGATCATCTAAATAAAAATAGTGCATAGAAGTGATGGTATGAACATTTCTGTGCCAGATTTAATAAACTTCTTTAAAAGAAACTACTAATAACCTACTTGCTTAACATAAACAACCACCTGCACCAATAGATTAACTAGAAAAGCTAACCTGAATATTTTTACTGGAATTACTTAATATTTTCACCTCTGAAATAACAGCGCTAAAGTGGTATAAGTGAATTTTCACACGCATGTTAAATAGGGAGTGTGAGTACAACTTAGCATAAACAAGGTGTAAAATACTCAACCTTACAAATTTTATTTTTTGGAATTATTAAGTTAGGCAGAGGGTTCTGCCATATACTGTATAAAGAGAGGCAGACATGTACAGTAAATGGGCTTCAACCTGTAATAATAATCACTGATTACATTAAAGCTGATCAGCTTATTTTTAGCTTGAACCTTTTAAGAAAGCTGTTCTTAATCTGTCTTGCCTGGTTAAATAAAGGTAAATAAAAAATAAAAACTATTTCTAAAAACTCTTTACCCATCAACGACATTGGCTTGGAAAATTAGACAAAATTATGCCATGGCTTTAGAAGCAAATAGAAATCATTTGAGTATATTGGAAGTGTACCTGAGGATGTATTTTAAGACCTTCCTTCAAACTCGGAGCCTCTTTGTTTGACATCATGGGAAAATCAAAAGAAATTAGCTAAGACCTCCACAATTTTGGTTCATCCTTGGGAACAATTTTGAAATGCCTGACTTTCATCTATACAAACAATACTGCACAAGTATGAATAACATGGGGCCATGCAGAATTCATACCACTCAGGAAGAAGACATATTTTGGTACAAAAAGTACAAATCAATCCTAGAACAACAACCTTGTGAAGAAACTGGAGAAAACAGGTATAAAAGTATCTATATCAACAGAAAAATTACACCAATATCAACATAACCTGAAAAGCTACTCAGTAAGGAAGAAGCCACTGTTCCAAAACCACAAAAAAAAACAGCTCCACATGGGGACAAAGATTTAAGTTTTTGGAGAAATATCCTGTGGCGTTGAGTCTATAGACAAAGGGGGAGGCTTGCAAGCAGCGTCATGCTGTTGGGTGCTCTGCTTCAGGAGGGACTGGCATAGTGAGGAATCATGTGGAAGGAAGACTGTGTGGATATATTGAAGGAACATCTCAAGATATCAGCCAGGAAGTTAGAGATTGGTCACAAAAGCGTCATCCAAATGGACAAGCATATGTCCTTGTCCATACTTGTGACAAAATGGTATATGGACAACAAAAGTTGAGGTACTGGTGTGGCCCTGACCTCAATCCAATAAAAAAATTGTGGGCAGAACTGAAAAAGCATGTGTGAGTAAGGAGGCCTACAAACCAGAACCAATTGCACCAGTTCTGTCAAGAGAAATGGGCCAAAATACCAGCAACTTATCGTAAGAATTTTGTGGAGGCTGCCTGAAACTTTTGATTCAAGTTAAACAATTTAAAGGCAATTTTACGAAATACTAAGTGTATATAAGCTTCTGACCCACGAGGAATGTGATGAAGGAAATAAAAACTAAAATAACTCTTTCTCTTATTCTGACATTTCACAGTCTTAAAATAGTGATCCTAACTGACCTAAGCAAAATGCAAAATGGGGGGAAAAAAAAAAAAAAAAGTATTTATTTCATTTTTATTTAAAAATATGTTTTTTTTTTCACTGCGATACTTATACTGGCACTTGTAAGTTACCAAACATGAACTGCAGTAAAAAAAAAAAAAAAACATAGGCACTTAAATAAGGGAACTAATCAAGAACTAAACAAGAACACCTGGAATATTTTTGTTAAATATGCCTAATAAACTTGACGACTGTGGTTCATTAGTATGGGTTTCTTTTTAATTGCATTATTTTCAGTATATCGTCATTGTGGTAATCATTGTAAAACAAGCGTATCATTGTAAAACCACCTTGATTAAACATTATGGTCGTGAAATTGCTGAGGGGTATCAATGTAATATATGGTACCTTTTATTAAGTCAAGAGTTGAAAGTCAAAACCAAGTTATGTGTTTTACTCTTTTTTGACATTTTATCTAGACACCCAGAATGAAATTTTAGTGTTACAAACCTAAGGGTTTCCATACCAATTAAATAGATCATAAATTTAATTAAATAAATGAAAAATAATACATTATGTCAAAAACTCTTAGTGTAATCAGTTGAGTTAAAGCTGAAAATGTTTTTATAGACACTTTATATATTTAAAAATTACAATAAACAGCCTAAATCTGTGCATATATAGAGCAGGATATTTTTTTGTTTTTTTTTATTCCCTTGTTAAACATCACTTTGTTTCATGAATCACTGTGACAATACATGACCATTCCTTCTCACTGCTCAGCCGAGTGCTTTGTTGAAAGGGAGATAGAGGTCATTTTGACTCTATTTCAGACTGAGCATGATGGGACAATACTGACTGAAACATTTGCCGTCTAGACAAGAAATAACGTGACATGACCAAGTCACCCTTCTACTTCCAGTGCAAGGAAAGCTGTCTGTCAAAAACAAACGCATTGAGTCATGAGATGTATGTAAGACTTAAATGCTGCCTTTTTGTTTGAGTTGTATGCCTTAGGCAGTGAGTGGAAAGACTCCTGTCATGGGCTGTACATTTATACAGTATGTTGATGGCTGGAACAACTTAGTCATCAATCTGTCACAGATCAGCAATCAAGATCCACTGAGATTATACAACATGCTGCTCATGCACGTGTCAATTGACTCACCAGCTCATGTTCCAAATGAGGACCCCTCCTCCCCCCACCCCACCATACTCCCAACAGCCCCCTCTTCCCACCTAATCCAATCTCCCTCTACCCCCCACCCCAATTTAATTGCCCTTGCTACCTTTTGGAATGAGGTTGGCTCATAATCTGCTCATCTCCATATTATTTCCGGCGGCAAACTATTCGTTGCAGTTTATTCTCCTTCCCACACTGGTTTTCATGCAAATGAGGCATAATGAGGCTGATAAAATCTTTATTGTGTTATATACACACTTTTTTCGCATACCAGTTGTAGAGCTATATAGCATACAGTATATGCGAGGTATTTGCAAACTTTTATTTTCCCTGATCACGCATTAATATACATTACATTTCTCCTTGAAGTGTTAGAGACATGTTAAAGAGACATAAATAGACAATCACACTAGTTACATACATATACCTAAACATTTCTAACATATTGGCAAATAGGTCTGGATAAATAGACAGGGAAATAAATAGGAATAAATACGAAATTAATAGCATGCATAAACATTGGAGATTGTTTTGTTTTGCCCAGCTCAGTTTCATTCAAATCAAAGGATTGACAGTGTCTGTGTTCCTCACTCCAACTCTTCTAAATCTGTGGAGTATGTGAGGTGAACTGAACAGAAATGTGCTGTGACTGACAGGCAGTTTGAGCGCAATCAGTCCCACGTAAAAGCATCCACCTCCCGCTGCCGTCGCTTCATGATTTCCTCGAGCTCTGAGTTTCCATTGCTCCTCTGAGAAAAGGGAAATGAGAAGAGTTTACCAACCAAATCAGTAATGTGGCAGTAATGTATTTGACACAGAGTAGCGTGTGTATCATAGCAGTGGTGATAATAATTGGTGTAACAGTGTAGTAGCTATGGCTTTCTGAGTGACTGACCTCTATCTGTGCTTTCTGCACACTAATCTGGCTGTAGACTCGAGAGCCCTCATCACCACACACTGCCTTTAGTTCATCCTTACTCAGAGAGAACAACTGAGCTCCTGTCAGAATGCCCAGACAGTCCACGACCCTGATCCAACACATGGAAAAAGCTTTCTCAGATGATGGAATTGTTCTCATTGAGCCATGTTCAAAGACAAACTTGTATGATGAAAAGTGAATAATGAAATTACACTCATGTATTCACTGATCAGTCTAAACATTAACAGTATATACATTGATTATCAGTTATATACACAGTAAACCCGAATAAGTTGGCAAAACTCAAAAAAAATTGAGGTAATCAGTTACATCTTACATTTGAGTAATGATGTTTCCAATTTTAAGTAAACAGAACTATCAGTTTTTGAGTTTGTTGTACTCATTCATATTAATCGTACTTACGCCTAACTCATACTATTTAATAGCAATTATCTTTTTTTTTGGTTGTTGCAAATCAAATAAATTGTTGTTGGTCTTCGAGCTGCTCACAAATGAATTCTCTATAATGATACCGCTGCTCCCAGCAATGGGTCGCCACAGCAGACAATCCGGTCCGCACACAAGCTTGGCACAGGTTTTACGCCAGATGCCCTTCCTAACGCAACCCTCACATTTTATCTGGACTTGGGACAGGCACTTCATCCAGTTGTTGGGAATCACGTGGCAGGCGAAACACCTACTGTACCACTGAGCCACCAGTGCCCTATTGCCCTGGTGATATCAGACACAAAATCGCTAGTCTGAAAGATTTTAAGTTGGTGGAACTTTAAGGTGATAGTTAGTTACTTAATTACCTAAAATATAAAATTTGTTCAGCTAACTTGAAAAGTGTCATTTCTACAAACTCATAAATACCAAAAGTTCTAAATACTCATCAAGGTCTATTAATTTGAACTTGTAATTATTTAAGTTAACAGTACTCAATATGTTTAATTACTTTGAGCATTAGGGTTTATAGTGTAGCGGTAATCTAGTGACAGGGTCATGGACACACAAGACTCATCAAGGCTCACTGTATGATAGCACATGATCACAATACTATTTAATTCTTAATCATGACTCTTTCTACAGTAAGAAAAGTTGCTAATATGTTTAGGTTTAATATTGGAATGCGTCTCCAGTGTCAGCACTTTGAAATAGTCAGAGGTAAAGATGTCTTTTTAGGATTGCAAACATGGCGACCCCCTGAAGTCAAAGAAAAATCTAGCATTTTAGTTTTTTTAGGTACAGTATATGCTGTGGTGCTAAGCTGGCAAGAGAATGCCTATTTATAGCTTGCTTTGCAAATCTTTTAATAAATAAAGACCTCCTGATGTTGGCATTTAAATTGCTGTGGTGTTAAAGTTAAATTATAAAACATTCAGGAATGTGCAATTCTAGGAAAATAATCAACGTTGGGTGGTAATAGAGCTCATCAATAATATAAGAACACCCATGTACAGTAAATGTATCATATTTATATAATTTCTCGAGCAGCACTGTGAGGTGGTGGTTAGCACTGTAGCCTCGCACCTCCAGGTTTGAGTCCCACCTCGTGTCTGTGTGCATGGAGTTTGCATGGTCCCCCCATGCTTGGTGGGTACTCCGGTTTCCTCCCACAATCCAAAGACATGCAGATTAGGATTATAGTCTTATCAAATTCCCTGTAGTGTGTGAGTGAGTGCATGTGTACTTGTCAGGGGTAGCTCAGTAGTTAAGGCATTGGACTACAGTTCACCCAAGGTCCCAGGTTTAAACCTCACAACCACCAAGTTGCCAATGTTGGGCCCACAACTGCTCAGATGTGTAATGAGCAGAGGTGTCAAGTAACAAAGTACAAATACTTCATTACTTTACTTAAGTAGAAATTTTGGGTATCTATACTTTACTGGAGTAATTCGAATTCGATTGTGATTGGATGAGAAGTGTAAACATACCATTCCGACACCCTATTGGTTGGTACGCGATCCATCGCACCTGCACATGACGTCACGTCACACACTCC
>JAQQZT010000038.1:13556133-13569766 GCA_030068275.1 Clarias platycephalus | reverse complement strand
TCAGACCCTGAGTGCACTATAGGACAGTCTAGATAAAATCCATGGAATATTCTAGACCCTGCATTCAATCCAGTCCAGTTCAGTTAAATGTTATGTATATAGCCATATTAACAATGAACATTGTCACAAAGCAGCTTTACAAATATACAAGGCTTTAGATCCACTTCTAGGTGATGCAAGATATTGAGAAAATTAATAATTACTCTTTCACAAGTGTATATCTCAAGAGTCAAACAAGCATTAAGGCCATTTTTCACTTCAGTATAATTTAAGTGTTAATTATCTAACATCTAAGTGAAAGTATCCACTGTATAATATCACAAAAAAATCCATAATTCTTACTTTACAGTAACATCAGCACCTAAAACATTGTGGGGTCTAAAACAAACCATAACATGGTTGCCAAGAGAGCATTCTAAACCCTGACCCCAGCATAAGACCCAGCTCAGAGAACATTCTAGAACTTGACCCCCATCATAACATCAACCTAGAGAACATTCTAGTCCCTGACCCTAGCATAATATCAACCTAAAGAACATTTTAGTGTCTGACCCTAACATAACACCAGCTCAGAGAACATTCTAGTGTCAGACTAACACCTGGAAACTACTGTACCAGCACAGGGCAGGGCAGCTTAGAGAACATTCTAGACCCTGACCCCAGCATAACACCAGCTCAGAGAACATTCTAGACCCTGACCCCAGAATAACATCAGGAAACTCACAGGGCAGGGCACCTCAGAGAACATTCTAGACCCTGACCCCAGCATAACACCAGGGAACTCACATGGAAGGGCACCTCAAAGAACATTCTAGACCCTGACCCAAGTATAACACCAGCTCAGAAAAGCATATCATATGCATAACATCAACCATTGATATCATGACTTTAAGTTATCATCACTTGTGAGGTTGGGATTCCCCCAGCCTCACAAGTGCCTATTATGTTCTATTCCTGTTTCCACCTCTCTTCTTCTCTTCTTTCAGTCTCATCCATACCTCTAGCACCTCACCCTTTTGCACGGTCAACTCGTTCGGATTGCGTGCCACAAAGTCGTAACGGATCGTCACACATTTTGGTTCAATGGTAGATCTGCGTAATGAGAACAGAGTTAATAGGTGTACAGCAGATGTTGCTCAAGAAGAATGAATGCATTTTTGTTAACTGTTTGTACAGAGATCCGTGTTTGTAGGATCTTTGGCTGGCAGCATGAAGGTTTTTATCAATCTTAAACCTCCTTGATCTTGATATTCCTCCTTGATTCTCCATTCATAATTTACAACAACTTGTACTGTATGGTTGATGCTCCACATGATCTAGGATTCATAAATAGACTTTAAACTTAAGTTTTGCATCACTGGAGAGTCTTCCAGTTTTTTATATGACAAGCTTTTTAAAAAAAATAACTTTTAAGAAAGAAAAAATGTTGTTGAAAGAACATATTTTTGTAGCTGCTATAATGCATTGTGAACATTATTGTACAGATGTACATTTAAGGTACATTTAAGGTACATTTAAGGTTTAAAAGTATGATCTGGTGACAAATGTCTGTGATATACTGTATGATGAGTACAACTCTTGACTGATGTTACTGAGTAATAATTGACTTCATGGTGGGAACAGTACGATTGCTTAATTTGATCCTTTATTTTCCTACAAAAGCACACACATTTTGTTCCTAATGTCATTTTTCAATTTAGCAATGCATCATTTAGCCTTCTGTGATGTATTGGGTTTTCTATTCTGCCCTAAAAATATGTCAAAAAAGTAAACAAAACTACAAATTAACAATGGAAAAATTAACCCCTTAGGTTAAACAATGGATTCTCTCTCTCTCTCTCTCTCTCTCTCTCTCTCTCTGTGTTCATTTTCCAATGTGTTTTCCAGTTTTAATATTTGCTTTCCATAACCAAGCATATACTTACAGCAGGTTGCTTAGTATTGCCATTTTTAAACAAAGTAAGCCAGAGACAATGCTGCCACTCAGAATCATCTCTTCAGATGAGAAATTCACTTTGGCAAAACTTTCTCGAGTGCATTATTCTCTATCATCATCCGAAAAGTTTGCACAAAGTAACTTGAGATGAGTTTTATTTACTTAGCCACTCATGCTAATTCGCTTACTGGAAACTAATACAATTCATCAGAATAACACAAGTATTTTGGCTACACTTTAAACCCAAAATGAATTATGTGTCTCTACTGATCCTGCAGATTATCCGTACTTTGCAATATGATGTAAGCCTGCACTGGAATGAGAAAAGGATAGCAAGTATACTACATGCGAAAGAGTGGATTTCAAGTATTATAACAAGCAACTTACGACTTGAACATCCTTAATCAGAAGAGCCTGTGCTTGCTTTGCTGTGAGCCCCTGCACCCTCTTTCTCAGTGGAAGGAGATTAAGTCGATGTGCCGCAGCCTTCACACGCAGTGTAGGCCATGAATATTTTAGTAGGCCTGCACAAAGCGTGGAGAACTTTAAACTCGACACACTGGTCCCCATGCATCTTTAATGTGCACACCTCCTCCCGTCTTTTTGTCCAGTAGCAAGGGGAAGAGGATAAGCACTGCCTCCAGTATCCGCCTTTGTCAGGCTGTCTATTTCTCTCCCTATAAATAAATTAGGAGCATGAACACAGGAAACCAGCACGCCGTTCCACTACACACAGATTCGTTTTCGCCTGCAATTGCAGTTTTGTATAACAGCCCTAGATGTGCAAATATTATATAAACTTCATAGCACTGTTGCACGTTATGACCCTGTAATGCACACACACACACACACACACACACACACACACACACACACACACACACACACACAAATACATTTGTAACAATAAATATGTGTCAAAAAGTCAAAGGTAGACCATGATATCCAAACCATAAGTACACTCACCAGTCACTTTAATAGGAACACCTGTGCAACTGCAGATTTAGGCAAGTATCTAATCAGCCAATCATATGGCAGCAGGGCAGTGCATAGAATCAAGCAGATATTTACATTTAATGGCAAATGGCCTTATGCATAGCAACTTAACTTTTTTTTCATTACCCACCTGAGCAGTTAAGGGTTAAGGGCCTTGCTTGAGGGCCAATCAGTAGTCCAATGCCTTAACCACTGGGCTATCCCTGCCCTGAGTTCCTGGTCATGAGCTTCAATTAATGTTCACATTAAATCATCAGAAGAAAGAAAAATCTGATCCCAGTGACCTGTCATCTCAGAAACTGCTGATCTCCTGAGAAGAGGAGATCTTTTTTTTAATTTTTTTTTTTTAAAACATTTTTAACATCTAGATTTTTTACAGAATGATGCAAGAAAAAAAATCCAATGAGCACCCATTTATTAGAGTTGACAGGACATGTACACTAGCTTAAATAACCACTCTTTACAACAATGCTTAGAAGAAAAGTATTTCAACCAAAGCTTGAGGCAGATGGACCACAACAGCAGAAGATAACATTAGGTTCCATTCCTGTTAGCCAAGAACAGAAATCTGAGGCTATAATGGGCACAGACTAATCTAAACTCAACTGAAGATGCCACCTGGTCTTTTTCCAATCTTCATTACATTCTGCGAAGGCATGAAATCTTCAAAAAGTGAAAAATAATGTGAACAGTTCGACAGCGGACGCAATTTTAAGACATTTGCTTATTTTGGCAAATGATCATTCCTGACAGGCAAGGTTCTCTATAGCAAAGTATTTATTTTGCAAACCCCTACATAACCTTATTTTAGGAGCTTTCATTTTACAAGTTTTACACTTTTTCAAGCAAAAGCTGATGTGTGGAGACCAGCTAATCACATTGCTTCTTTCTGTCACATGATCAGTTCAGCTCACTACAAAACACCGCAGTCAAAGTATGAGTTTGCTTTTTTTTTTCTTATTAAAACTTAGCCAACGTATTATTGATACTTAATTTGGTATTTGTGCTTTATAACACCTTTCTAACTCAAAGAAAACATCTATAAAATATTTTTTTCAGTTTGCTATACTTCTTGCTTAATAAAAATAAAAACATTTTCTCAGTTTTCTGTTGAACTGTTCATATAATGAGCCTTTTACAATCCACCAGATCAGTTTTAGTTCAAATAAAAATTGTATTTGTCGGGCCTCCGAGTGGCGCAGTGGTAAAGCGCTCGCCCTATCATCGGGAGATCGCTGGTTCGATCCCCGGGTGATGCTGTTACCTCTCACAGCCGGAGGTCTAGAGAGAGCTGATTGGCCGAGCTCTCTCAGAGGGGAGGGATGAGAGGTACTTTGTGCTCCCACATTAATCACGACTCAACAGCCAATCAGGGACGTCTGTGAGATCGCACACGCGGAAGGAGCAGCTAGCGCTTTCCTCCGAGTGTGTTACTCCGCCTCTAACGGTGCGTGAGCAAACACGGTCGGCTGGCGTCACGCAGTTCGGAGGAAACACGTGATAGTCTTCAGCCCTCCCGGCTGAATGGTAGTGGGAGCCTTAATGTGGGAGCCCCCTAGTGACGGGGAGGAATTGGCCACGACTAAATTAGGGAGAAAATCGGGAAATAAATCCAAAAAAATAAAAATACATTTTATTTGTCACATACACAGTCATAGACAGTACGATATGCAGTGAAATTCTTATACGACCGCCAGTGACCTTAAAAAATAAAAGCTTATAGATAAGAAATAAATATGAATGAAAAGAAATACGATAGGAACAAAAAATTGTTTGCCTCAGCATGGATTCTAAAAATCTACATTCTAGAAGTGGACAGATAAACACCATTCTTCAGAAAGATCTTCTTTAAATTTGTGTCTTTTTGAAGATCATAACATAGTATTTATTCAATTTTGTCTAATTGTACAGTACACCTGTCCAGAAGCATCTGAACCTGCTATATTTCTTCACTTATTTCTTAAGATTCATTTAATTTGTCATCTACACTGTGGGAAATCATTCCCATTTAGGTTAAATTTTACTATCCTTAAAAACACAACTGACAGCAGCTACAAGCATTAATATGACCACAGTCTTAGACAGATTTGAATTTTGTGACGCATAGCCAGAGGCCACACACAGGTTCCATTGGCTGTTAAGTATTTCCTTCTCGCTAAGCCAGATTTCACTTGTACAGTGAATAATGACACTGTTAGGTGGCATTAGCTGTAAATGTCAGTAACTGCATTTTTTGTTCCCATGGGACTGGTCAGTGAAGGTTCACAGAAGCTGATTCTTAAATAGTCATTTTCAGAATGTCATTTTTTTTCTCACGCTTCAAGCTGGAGGCTGTCGTATAGCAGAATTAAAGGCAAAAGATTAAAGGTAAAGATGTTAAAATTTGTACAAATAATACTGAATGGATGTGCCAAAAGTGCTATAAAAAAAATGGTAGAGCAGAAGTGACCATTCCAAATGGCAGTATAGTAAAAATTATGGGCAGATCATGGCCTCATTGTTAATTATAAATTGCATGTTTTACAGCTTGCTAATGATTACTTGGAAAAACATGCATGAGTGAAAAAAACTATTATTTTTCTGTCAAAACACAAATTTATGAGCAAATTAACGTTTCATTACCTTTTCCATGTTGCACATTACTCATTGGTGACTGTAAGAATAAAATATAATTGTTTAAGAAACCACCCAGTAATATAAATCATGTAATTAATTACCATCCTAATAAACAAGAGACTGCTTCCTTACTACAGCTGTGTTACACACTGATTTATAGTATTATTAAAATGTCAATCTGATACATTTCCAGTAAAAAAAAAAAAAAAGAGCCTTGTTTTTCAAGGTGGAAATTAAGTTCCAATAACACATGCAGAACATTCATAGGGCAGGTGTATTTAAGATCAAAGAATGAACGCTTCTCTTTCAGCAAACAAAATCAGTTCTTTCTCGTCTGCATGTCATCAAACAAATGAACAATGGTGTTTACCAAACGGCTTTGTTGTACAACATACCCAGTTATTAAAATGGCATCTAATTAGAGGCATTGAGCAGCCGTTTTACATAAGATTAATTGTGTTTTTTAAGAGCACTTTCTCTTCATTAACATTCCGCCATGTAAATGGTTCCCCTGAAATATTCACTGATGCATATTCATTTCCTGGAAGCTTGCAAGTAGTTAGAGGAATGTGGCTGTAAGGTGCAGGATCTAGAATGCGTGAAACGCATTAGGAGAAGAAAGGGGAAAAAATGTGTGTGGAAAACTTTATGCAAATGAGAAAGAGAGGCGAAAATAGAATTTCGGAATTGGTGTGTGGAAATCACTTTTTAGAATATGTAGTTTCAGACCAGGGTCAAAAGTGAACTACAGAGAGAGAAGAACAGATAGAAGAGGGAGAAAGAGGGAGGGAGAATAAGATAGACAGATTCTACCTTCTACAGTAAATCTTCTGTGCTGTCATGAATAATATGTTCTGCTCCTTGGTTAGATATTTCTTTTCACTGTGCTGTAAGAGCTGTTGTCCTGTCCTTCTCATATTGGATATGAAAAAATGTAATCTAAGACATAGGCTAAATGAATGATACAGAATATGCTTCTGAGTAAACACACAAACTTCTGACAGACATCTGTTTCTGCAGTGTGGAACATCAATGCACAGTCTTTCCTTTTTTAAGGGCATCATCAAGAACATCCAAGACTTGCTGAGACATTTCAATGTCAAACGGGTAAACTGTTAAAGTATTCATAAACCGTCAACCCAAAATCCTGAAGTATTGAAATATTTTTTTCTGCTTTTTTTTTTATTTTATTTTTTTTTATTTAGTTTTCTGACTTAATGTGTCACTTTTTAAGTTATTTGATAGTAAAGACTATTTAATTCTGCAGCATAATTCTCGAATTACAGGACTTAAAATCTGCAAGAATAATTACAGGCTGAAAGTTATTCCACCTAGCTACAAGCAGAAATGTCAGTGAACAAAATAGTGCTCATTAATTAAGGACTGATTGCTTTACAAATGTGCTACAGCCTCATTTCATTCTGTCGGGGTATCAGTCTAAACAGTCTTTACTGGAGGAGAAAATACCCTTTTTTTTTCTTCTTATTCTTCTCTAGCCTGAAGAACATTGCTAAAAATCTGATAATGCTGTTCTCTGAAAATTTCCCATTAACTATTCTAAATGGCAGTGATCAAGTCTATGGAAATTTAAAGCTGCTTGGAAATGTTCAAATCCGTTACACTGTAGTATATCTATTGTTTGCACATTGATAGTCTGAATATAAAAGATAACTGTCTCCTATTATTGGAAGTACACTTAAGTGATTAACAGTATTGTGGAGTGCAGAAAGGAGCTTGGCTCATGATTAAGAATCATTAACTTAATAGGGAGGCTAGGAAAAAAAAGGAATGGCAATCTTAGAGGAGGTCATAATTACATAATGTGATAAATCTGCACCTACAAGTAGTCCTTTCCTCAGGCAATAGTAAGATTTAATTTATCAGACGTTAATGATTGCATAAAAGTAAGCATTGCGAAAATGAACCTCTGGATTGGGTTTATTCTTAGGAAACAGACACCACTGAGACTATTACAGCTGACTTATTCTATAGACTACTACCTAGTGTAGTTTTAGACTAATCCCATAATAGGCAGTGGAGAGTCATATAGTCTAGCATCTTATATTAATGGTTCTAGACATACAGTTTTTGTGTGTCAAACACACACACACACACACACACACACACACACACACACACACACACACACACACACACACTCCTCACAAAATACCAGCCCAAAATATGTCCATTAGAAAAACACAGACAGGTTTTTCTTCTTTTTCTCAGCCTTTTTTGATGTTTGGATATTATCCACTCCACAATCATCCTTTCATTCTCCCAATGTTTTCAATGATTGTGTTCATAATAGACACACTGTCTGCAAATACACTGTTCCTTTGTTTGTAGAAATTTATTAGAGTTTTTTTCTGATCATTTTCTATTCAGCAAATTATAAAACACATTTTAAACCATTTTAAATAAGCATTTCAGTGCATATCATACAGTGTATGAATGTGTATTTGACAAATAAATTTTGAATTTAAATAGTATTTTTGCAACCAGCAAATGTTAACAGCAGCCCTGTGATTAATTGTCCAGAACATTTGTTTCTCCTTAACCGAAAATGTCCAGCAAGCAGCAAGGGCCCCTGGATACGTAACAGTATAATATAAATATGCAGAAAAATTCAACAGTATATAAATATTTGCACATTTTTATGTTTAAAGAAATGTGCTTTTAAATTTATATATATATATATATATATATATATGGTTTTTTTTTGACAACAATAATAACCTGTGAAAAAACTACAAAAGTTATTTCCAAGTACTTCAGTAAGTGCCCTATAAGGGGGTTAATTTTGTTACCTGTCTGTTTATATAACCTAATGGAGGAAAAAAAGACTGCAGAAGTCATATGTCCTCATTAAATATTCATCAAGGATGCATCTGGGCTTTGAAAGTTGGCCAGACTCTACTGAGAAGAGCTGGAGTAAGGCCACTGTAAGGCTTTTCATTTGGATTACATGGATTGCAATATGCTAGCAATGCTAGCCCACTGTTTGTCCAGAACACACACTGATTTGGATCGCCATCATTGGTTAATAAGGTTGTGTGAGTGCATTACATTCACTGCCATGTCTAGCAATTTGTAGTGAAAGTATTAAACAGTCTCCACAATGTATATTTCTGCATCCCTCAAATTCAGTGTATGCTACAGTACATAACATTTTTAGAAGGCACATTGTTTCTGTAGTTCATTCTCCGTATTGAGAATTCCTAACTTTATTAGGAAGCACTATTGCACAGTAGTAAGAAATGTAATTACTTTTAGTATGTATACTGTGTAAAATAATATATACTGCATGCTGTTTATTCTTTGTTACCACATTAAAGTATGTGAAATGTGAGGAAATGGCTCCAATAAAGATAAGAAAACTAACTAGTTTAACTAGTTTAAAGCTTTATTCTGTAGAGTCTTCATTAGAACGAAAGAACAGATTGAAACACAGTTGCAGCAGATTCAGCATGTTGGCACAAAAAAGTAGATATAGTATAGTCAGGACATTTGCCGAAGGACAATGACAGGGTTGCCAACAATCTTGCTTTTGGCATGGGACTTTCAGGTCCTGTCTCACACTCTCACACCACTCAGACCCTTCTCATGGCAAAGTTGAAAAAGATCACTACCACTTTAAGAAAAACCTTCTGTTAAATTAAGAGGGTACTCAAAATCGATTTAATTTGAGTGTAGATTTCAACTGATTGCGTTTGATTGCAACTAGTAGCATTGCAAATTTCATTTGCTAATCCTGTGGTAGTTTAACAAAGGCAACTTGTGACAATGTAATGCTGTAGACCATATGGCCAAAAATATGTGGACACCAATCATCATACCTGTAGGTGCTTTGTAAATTATAATAACTTTCTATCTTCTGGCGATGCTTTCCACTAGATTTTTGAGAATGGCTATGGCGATTCATTCAGCCATTTGGGTGCTGATGTTGGGTGAGAAGATCTGCCACCTGATCCCAAAGGTGTTCATTGGGGTTGACGTCAGGGCTCTGAGCAGATCACTCGAGTTTCCTCAGCTCTTTGAGTTCTGCTGGAATAGGTTTGAACGTTTCAGTCTTAGTTTATTTTAATTGTAAGGCTAAATCACACAGAGACATTATAATTGTTGGCTTCTATGTTTTCGCATGCTTGTTGCCTATTTTAATAAATACTTTTTGGTGATTTACATAACATTATTTTAGACCTAACTGTTTTTAAAATATTGTATATGCCCTGACTGAAACCAGACAACATGAAAGCCCAAGTCCGGACACAAATATTTTAATCCACTTAACTGAACTTATCTGTTCCTGTACAATAATTGGTGCAAACCCAGCGTACCCAGATTACCACCAAACATGTGAATCTGCTATCAGCTCCAGCCATCAGATCATCTGTAGACAAAACTCCAATTCCAGCAAGAAATTCATCTAAATTTCACTTAAAATAATTAATCTATCACTCATAAACATACAAAAGACTCAAAATATCCTAATCAACGTTACACAAACTTCCAAAACTGTGCCTTGACATATGCAAGACTAAAAATGCATCTAATGTTAATATTTTTGTAATCTTGAAGCATATGCAAAATTTTTGCTTTAATTGTTTTTTTGGTAAATGCTTAAACAGCAAAAAAGCTGTAGCGTCTGTAACCATGTCAAATTCCTATTTCAATATGTTCACAAATTTGCATTTTAGAATAATACAGGTTTATATCAGATTTATATCTTTTTATGTGAAATCTAAATTGGCCAAGCTTCATCAAAATGATTAAGGATTATTAAGTTTTTTTTTATTCAATAAAGGTATGTACATTACATTAAAGGGTATGAAATTGTATTTAGCAAGTGTGTTTCTTTTTATCTGATCAAAATATAAATGTGTATGCATATGGATCGGGATATAATAATCAATAAGTACAGTGATCACTCACTCACTCATCGTATAATGCTTTATCCTGTATACAGGGTGCCAATCCATCGCAGGGCACATACACATACTGTAGACACACCCACACTCACACATTCATTCACACACTACAGGCAATTTGGGAACGCCAAGTACCCTAATCTCCAGGTCTTTGGACTGTGGGAGGAAAGCGGAGTACCCGGAATTTTACTGTATATGATCCTATCTGAAAATTCACTTTTTCATTTAGGTGAGGTTTTTTATGCACCGATAGCATGTTTTGGCCGATAGCTTCTCATCTGGATCTGTGTTGCTGTTGTTGTTTTTAATTTCCCATAAACATAGTTATTGTTATCCATATTCCCTGACATAGTGCAAGGAGGAGTAGGAGTAGGAGTCTCTTCATATTTTTGCTAAGATACAGTATCTCAGAAGTGCAAAGTCTGAACAAGTTTGGGAAAATAACAATTAGCTGTTACACAAACTTTGACCACTATTTCTTCTGAGACATTTTGGCCAGAACATGTATAATTCAGGCTAGTTTTGTTTTGGTACTCGGAGTAAAAAGAATTAATAAAGAGGGCCTTTGACTGACAAACAGACTTTTCAACCTCGGCCTTCAGGACTTTTAGAGCAAGAGAAAATTAGGACTGTTCGTGAGTCTTCATTTCTTAGAAAGAGAAAAAAGAAAATTGCTGTTTTGAGACTGCTATAGACTTTTTTCTCACTAAATGTGCTGAGGGGAGATAGTGCTGTTTCATGTTATCTGCCACTGGATGCTCACCCTGTAGCCATTTTCTCATCAACACACATCCTATAAGTCACCTTGGCCTTTTTTCCAGAGCTTTGAAGGAAATAGCATGCACCCACAGATTTCCCATCATAGACAGAGAGGAATGGGGCATAATTTAGGAAGCAGTTTGGACTGTATTTGAAAATGGTCTATTTGCTGACTGGCTGCTGATGAATGCAGACTTCAAGAAAGCAGATACGTGGCTGTGAATTTGCTGCTTTTCTAACCTTAAATAATTGGTCCGTAATAAGTTCATTGTTTGGAACTTTGAGTGACATTACAGGATGTGCAAAATATAGAGACATACACAAATACATTGCTTATGCATGTGGAGAAATGAATAATGTTGATTTTAGTGCAGAGATGAGCAGGCGGTATCGCAGCGGCCTCCAGCTCTCCAGGCCTCCCTAACACTGTAATCTGGGTCAAAGTGCTAACTGGTGAGAAGGGCCTATGAGAGGTTCACTCACAGATAAATCATTTCTCATGCCTCCAGTCCTCATTATGTTCACTGCAGATATAATTTCAAAGCCTTTCATGTGTAACACTGTCCTTAAAGGTGGACTTGCAGCTCTCAGCCTCATGGTACTGAGCGAGAGAGAGCCACTCGACATGGCACCTTTGGAACATCACACTAGCACGCAGCTCTGAAAATCAGGTCATCCAATGCTTAAACCACAACACTTGAGGGCCTGTGTAACACAGTATTTGAAATATGCCACTAATGGATTTCGGAGAAAAAGGGATAGGGCATTGTAAGTAGCAAGGTCCTTTTAGAAACGAATCTGAGAGTCAAAAAAGGTTGCTTAAACACTGAATATTCTTTTGATATTTCTAGGGACAGAAATGACTGGGTGGTCTAAAAACCTATCAAAGATAATTTTAATAAAAAAAAATGTTAATCATAGGCACAGACATGGAGGCTTTCTCAGTTTGTTAATTGTCAGCTAAGTAAGTACTTTGCATAGGAGCATCATAAAGCCCTCACCTGCAAGTGGTCTTGGACAGACAGTCCATTTAAAAACAGTTTGCTTGCACATTTCTATGTTTAAGTACAGTAAGGTTTTGTTTTAATATGACATAAATAATTGAATCATATGAATAAAAAGCTAACTCAATATAGAGTTCACTTTAGACAGCAGAAACAGTGAGAGTTGCAGGGGAAAACGATTGAGTTTGTTGGAAACATGGGTGTTGGCAATTGTATCCTTTGGTGGCCACATTTGTGAGCCTATTTGGGGTCTTGGAGTTGTAATACACTGCAAGTTATATAAATATCCAAGTACATTGCCATTGACAATTTGTCCCTTCCTGAATTTTTTTTATTTTTATTTTTTTTGCACATTTGTCACCCTTCAATTATTGAGATCATTAAGCAAATTTTAATATTACACAAAGATAACCCAAGTAAATATCCAATTTATTAAGGGAAAAGAGCTGTCCAAACCTACCTGTCCACTATGTAAAATGAATAGACTGTGATTTTTGGAAAGTCCTTACTTGCCTCAGTGAAGGTCAGTGTTTGTGATTCAACAACCCAGAAAGAGACCGGGGAAAATGGCATCCATAGGAGAGTTCTAACTTTTTGCCAAAGAGTATCTTGATTGTCTCCCAGACTTTCCTGTGGATTGATAAGATAAATGTTTAACATTTTGGAAGGTGTGCATCCCGTTACATCTGATGTAAAATAATAGCGTTTCATCAAAAACAGTCCAACATTGTGGTGATAGTGTGAAAGTCTGGGGCTGCTTTGCAACTCAACCTCTGAATGGTTAAAATATATAAAATTATGGTTTTGGAGTGCCCGGGTGACTGTACAGACTTAAGTCTGATTGAGATTGTTTAATTGGCTATTCATGTTTGAAAACGCTTTAAGGTGGCTGAATTTAAAACAATTCAGCATAGAAGAGTAGGCCAAAATCTCCCTACAGCGATATGAAAGACTTATTGCTCGTTATCACAAATGCTTGATTGCAATTGTTGCCGCCAAGGGTGGCACAACCAGTTATTAGGTTTAGGAGGGCAATTACTTTTTCACATTTGGCCAGGCAGGTTTGGACAGGTTTTTTCCCTTAATAAATAAAAGTAATTTATTTTGCATTTTGTATTTAGTCAGGTTATCTTTGTGTAACATAAAAATTTGTTTGTGACAAATATGCAAAAACAAACAAACAAAAAAATAACAGAAAATGGCAAATACTTTTTCATAACACCGTATTTCAGTATGGTACTTACTAAGTAATACTTCACTAATGTATTATCCATTAGTTTGGTTAATTTGAAGGAATTTCTTAACATAATTAAGAAATTTTCTCCCTAATTTAGTCGTGTCCAATTCCTCCCCATCACTAGGGGGCTCCCACATTAAGGCTACCACTACCACTC
>JAQQZT010000038.1:13525065-13542531 GCA_030068275.1 Clarias platycephalus | reverse complement strand
ACAACAGGACAATTCTTAACTTTAGTAAGTTTGAATAACAGATCCTTAGTGTCAAGTTTGCTGAAACAAAGTGGGTCGTAATATTAATCCTATCATACTGTTGTGTTCTTATCTGATCTTAGTACAATAGCTTACATGTAGATTATTATTGTCAGGTTAATTTGAATATAGTGCCTGGGAAAGTGGCTTTATAATTCAACTGAATTTCTGCAGTGCATTGCCTTACAAACAAATAGATTATACTCTGTTTTCTGTGCAGATATGCAGTGTGAGCATGGGGATAATTCTCTAAAGACATGATTGTACAAGTGTTCTGCAACAATGAGCTAAGCCTCTTTTCATGACAGTATTTGCATCTGCCATTCCCAACACCATCTTAGACTCTGTATAGACAAGACAGGATTGGGCAGTCTACTTTATGGAGAGTTGCTGATTTACACGGAGCCGGATTTTTCCACCCAGAACTAATCATTATTATTCAATACCACATTTCTTACAGGTGTAAAGCAATAATTTTAGCGATGGCATTTTCCTATGCTTAAAATATGGCATTTTATAAGCATCATATTAAGTATTACGGTTATTCAGCACTGATGTAGCTTCATCTTTCTCTTTTTTTCAGATCTGAGTGGTAGTGTCTCCATCATGAGGTTTTTGTTGAAGAACCTGGATAAAATGAGATGTTTACGTAAGCGCTCCACCATCCCCTTTTTGGTGATTCTCATCACCTTTCTGCTCTTCATGAACCTTTACATGGAGGATGGCTATGTGCTGGTGAGTGCTAGTTAATGGAAAACATGAGAGAAATATAAAGTTATTATTTTAACAAAAGCATGTGGTATCATTACTTGAACTCCTAAATTTAGGATTTTATGATCTGCTACTGCTTGATGAGTTTTCCTTTCAAAGAAAAAAAAAATCTGTGTTCACACCTCAAGGGCACGAGACGGGGTACACCATGGACAGGGTGCTATTCCACCGCAGGGCACACACATACACACTCACATGCTCATTCACACACTATGGCCAAGTAGCCTAATCTGCATATCTTTGGACAGTGGGAGGAAACCAGAGTACTCGGAGGAAACCCACTAAGCATGTGGAGAACATTCCAAATATAGGAAAAATTCCAAATATAATATAATGAAATGAAACATTTCTACGTTAATAGATTTTATTATAATATGTGAATATTATTAATATAAAATAACTGGAACATACAGAACAAAGTCAATGTTTGGTATCAATGTCACAAGTGGTGGAGAGGCAGGATGTATGCTCAGGCAAATCTTTATTATACATGTTAAACACACAAACAATCTCTTTGGCAGTACAGTATGCTTAGCAGAGTTTAAACTAACAAAACCGACGCATCAGCTAGGGCTATGACTTGCTAATTAGCAGTCATAGGAAGACAAGACAAAGAACTCAAGAGCATGTGCCTTGAATAACAATACTTGGCTGCTTTCCATTCCACAGTGTACTTCAGAGTATGCTCCCTACTCCCTGTTCCCTGTGTGGGAAATGTTGGTTAAGAGAACCTCCCGCGACAAAATTCCACCAGAGTCGGCAACATCACTAGAGTTACCCTGGTAACATAAGCACCTCGGATACCTGTTGCTACTGTGGAAGTTCACCCTATGGAAAGTAAATATTGAATATTTATTGAAACATAAACTAATACTAATATAAAATGTATACTATTACAAGGTGTATACAGTAAATTGTTAATAAATTCTTTTTAAATAAAAAAATAATTTGTAAATAAAAGTATTACTTTTTACAGATTACTGGCCTATAAGGATGATTAAATTAGATTAAAAATTATTGTGTCATATCAATATTACATCATCTTCTATAATAATAGATATATACTGTAAATCCCTTTTCAAGACTCCAGCTTTTCAACAAGAAGAAATATCTCATGGGAAATTTTTCATCTCCACTTCCACCAAAGTGATGACCCATTGTTAATTTTTTCCCTACACCGTTCACAGTTCCCTCTGAACGGAGCAGTTTTGGAATCGCACTTAACATGGCTGAACACCCTATGCAGTGTACTTCGCAGGGAACTTCAAGCCAATTGGAACGCACCTCCGAATATTGAACCAACATGAAACAGGAAACAAGGAAATGATCTGGAAGTAAATTCAACTAAAACAGGAATCATGATTTAAAACACTGAACACATGATTCACAACAATAATCAAAATAATCCTCCCATGCAACATCAAAATACAAACCTGTGCACCATGCAGAGGAAAAACATTAATAGAAAATGATATGCTTTTGAAAAATGCATCAGTAGTGTCATGTAGACACTGTGGAGTTTCATAAAAATTGTTGTTTTCTTTACTGACATTTTTCTATAATATAATTTTTTTTTTTTTTTTTTTTTTTTTAACTAACTCAATAATGCAAAAGTGACAAAATATGAATTGGTAAAAATAATGAAAGATGATTTTTGTATTTTTAAACATTAAGGTGCCTAATTAAGGTGAATTGCACAATAGTGCTACAGTCTTCAGGGTTTTCTACTGACACACCTTATAAGTACTTTGATTGTATGATGGTCATCAAATAGCAGATGTGGAAATTATTTTGCTATAGAAATAGTTTCTTGGCAAATTAAATTTTCTCTAACCTCCCACTCTTTGTCACATTCCAGGCAGGTTGTTTTCTTTTTTAATTATAATAAAGATAGTGAATATATCCCTTATCAGGTCCATGGCTATTTTTATAGCTATTATGTGAAATACTGAATGAAGACCAACAAACAAACATGGTTATGGGAATTTGGGAATTAAAAGGAAATTAAGGGAAATTTCCAAAAATGAAAGGAATTTGGCCTTGTGTCACTAAGCTTTAATTACAATCAGTTTTTTTTTTTTTATTATAAATTCCAGAGACGTAAATAACACACATGACAAACACAATGGCACATGGGTTTGTAAAAAGTAAAATATATTTGTTGTTAATGTTTTTGGTTTGGCAGTATTGATGAATTAGAGTTTAAGATAATTAATAACAAAGCCATTTTTTTCTTTACCAAGGGTGTCAGTAATTTTGGAGCCAACAATATGTTTTCGGTACAAAGCTCACTTGATGTGTTTTCTGCATACAGTCCAGTGTATGTGACACAGTTACTGCACCATTTTTAAAGGGCATTTCCTTGTGTCATTTATAAATGGTCCAGTCCTATATAGGACAGGTCAGACCAGTTATAGTCAGCTCCAGATTTTTGAAGACAAAGTATACAGACGTTGTTGTCTAAAGTTTTTTACATGCAAGCTGTTGGTCACTGCTTCGTTGAAACTATATATTTTTTTATTTAAAACGTTTTTAGTTTAGTGTTTTTTTTTTTTTTTCTTAAAAACATTTCTGGTAAAATTCTTGAAGTAAATTTGAAGCTTGAAATCATTTTTTATTGTGTAAAGCACTTTCAGACTACAGAAACTGCATTCAATAAAAAAGTTGCCTCTGTCATAAAGTTACGATAATGAATCATCCAAATCAGCTCCGACAGGGTTGAAACACAATCAGTGTTGTGCAGTGGTAGTTTTATGTTTGAACTTTAAAAATATAAAGGAGCTGAAAATGTTGCATGAAGGAGAGCCCACGATCTGTTTCAAAGTGTTGTCCACTATGTTTAGGCATTTTAGTACAAAGGGATTGACTTCTGTTATTCTATATAGTGGAGGGAATAACACCTAACACCTAATAACACCTAATGCATTTATACGCTGTTACCATTTGCACTAGCTAGGCAGAATAAAAAATAAGCACAGCTAAGCGTACCAGTCGGGATATACACAAGCTAACAAACGAACAAACAATAACAAACCTTATTTTAAGAAACCCAGGAGATTCAATGAAACTTCTAACTAAATGAAACATGCAAAACATGTGATAGTGAAACAGTGACGCAACAACCCTACAACAGACCAATAAATGTGACAATGTGAGTCCTGGGATACAGCAGTCCAAAGAAAAAACACAAAAACTGACAAACTGGAGTAACACTGACAGAACCATTGTCCTAAGGCTTGTCTCCTGATGCACAGAACAGGTAGCCCCAGAAACCAGTCCATTATACAGTACAGTGTCTAAACATGGAGACTTTGAAATGGGGGGTTGAAAGTTCATCCAAAGGCAAAGGCAGAGGTGGAACTAAACATGGGAGCTTTTTGGCATGAACCTTGAGCCAGAACTTTGTGTGCTGGAAATCGTACTTGGTACACTGAAACTTGGCAGCAACAAGGTTGCTTGGAAGCGACTTGACACGGGTGCTGTAGCAGAGCAAACACTGGGACATGACCTCCCTGCCAGCCTCCTGAAGCCAGGAGGCTCCGTCCTCATAAACCCTGAATTCTGTTTGTTTGGATGGGCGGGCGCTATAGTGTTGTGGACAGACAGCAGTCGATGTTTTTAACCTGAAGACAACAGGCAGCATTATCTTTGATGCCCTCCTGTTAGCATGTCACAGGTGATCAACAGTAGGCTGCGTCATCACATGTGTAACAATAGACATATAGACAAATAACACTAGACAGTGTCTTTTATGCCATAATATGAGGAAAAATATATCTGCTGAAACATTGGAGCAGTGTCGGGAGCGACAGTGATATGATCGCACACTCCATTTGCAGGTAATTGTAGCAAGTTAGCATCAGGCTGCATATAGATGTGGGGAGGAACCTCTCCTCAGTAGCTCTACCTTCCTGATCTTGGTCAGTTATTCTGTTAGGTATTGATAGAGGATGTACAAAAGCCATTTTCTCTCTTTTTTTTTTTTTTTTTTTTTTTACCACGGGTGTCAGTAGCTCTGGAGCCATCAATATGTTTTCAGTACAAAGCTAACGTGATATGTTTTCTGTCCAGTGTATGTGGTATAGCAACAGCACCAGTAGACTTCTACTAAAGAAGCTACACATGATTTATTATTACACATATTTACACATTTAAAACAGGACCAAACACAAAGAAGCTGTCATCCTTTAACATGTGCACTAGCTTTCCAGAATCAAAATAAGCATAGAGAAGAGTAGCAGACAGGACTTAACATGGCTGAACACCTATGTAAAGTAAAAAACCAACAAACAATAACCAACCCCAATGTAAGAAACCCAGGGGCTTATATACTGTGCATAAGCAAACACTGCTACTGAGTCAGCGAAGCAAGACCTTACAATAAAACCAAATGCCACAGTAGGCATCCTGAGCCAACAATTGTCCACAAAAAGACAATAACAAGTACACGAGGGAAACCTTGACAGGGGAGCCAATAATCCTAAAATCAGTGAGGGTGTGGGTGTTGTTTTATAGTTTTAATATCAAAAGCTTTCAGATTTATTATTTCTTAGTAGATATTATTTTTTTATTATTCAGGGCCTTGATGTTCATGAGTTGTAGACATAATGATGGAACTCAAAACACATCATGGTTAAAATTTCATGATTACAAACACAAGAGACCTGATTAATATTTAAGAGACCAAATTAATTATAAAATTTTTGTGGTCACAAGAAGTCGTGTGGTTGTCTTTTAAATTATTTAAGAGATTTTTTTTATATTAAAAAAAAGGATTTTGAATTTTATGAGGGATTATATATACCCACATACAATTTGTTTGTACATGTAGAAAAACCAGACAACCAGTCTTCAACTGTCAGTTGTTCTGTGCTTGTTAGTCTTAGATTGCTGTTGCTGGCTGACAGGAGAAAAACCAGTGTGGTCTCCTAAACTTTCTGGGCATTTTCTACAGATTAATTTTAGTAAGCAGATAAATGATCATTTAAATGTATAACCTGCAAAAATGTATTTTTTTTGTGTGTGTGTGTGTTTTTTTTTTTTTTTTTAGTAATAGTCTGGTTTGGTGAAAATAAGCATTCTTTTATATAACATATAGAATAAACAAGCAGAAAGTTATTGCAAAATAGAATCTGTAGTATTATCAGTTGCTATGTAAGCAGAATAATGCAGCCTACTACTGAAGAAATAATATTTGAGCTTGGATAACATGGCATCTGTTTAAGTAAAACAGAGTCAGTAATTTATCAAATTCGTACCTCAAGCTGTTAAATATACACTGTGTGTCTGAAGAAAACCCCATTACAAGAGTAGAATGCATCATGGCAGCAATGACAGCCTTAAGTCTGCTTTTGAATGAGCTTGACTCACCTTACTTTTAGACGTTTCTTCTGTTCTTCATGACAGAATTATTTGAGCTCATTGGATGGGTACTGTCTGTGCACAATCATTTTCAAATCTTTTAAAAAGATGCCTTGTTGGGTTCAGATTTGGACTCTTGGTGGTATGCTTTCGGTCGTTCTCTTGTTGAAATGTAAACCGTCACCCCAGCCTGAGATCCTGGGCGCTCTGGAGGAGGTTTTCGTTTAGGAATTTTTTCTTTTCTATATGTTTCCCTATACAGTATAATGACGATTCTCTTAGTCCCAGAAATATATCCCCACAGCATGGTGCTGCGACCACTGTGTTTGACTGTAGGGATGTTTTTAATAAGGTGAGGTGCAGTGCCTGATTTCTTCTTTACATCGGAAATTTTGTCATTAGACCAGAGGAATTTGTTTCTCAGGGTATTTGTGGCAAACTCCCAGCAGCACTCCCCACAAGGAAACTCTGGGTCTCATTTATAGTGACCCTTGGGTGCTTGGTTACCTCTCTGACCAAGGCTCTTCATCACCAATTACTCGTTTTGGCTGGGCAGCCACATCTGGGAAGACTATTGGTTGTACCAAATCTATGGTGGCTACGGGCTTCCATGCTCTTTCGATGCTGCAGATTGCACCAGAGCTCAATTGCAAGTGTCATGAAAAAGGGTCTGAGATATTTCATTATTTTGTAATAAATTAACAAAACACTCCAAACACCTGATTTTACTTTGTCATTGTATTGTGGGTAGAATCATGACCACTTTAAGATGGGTGAAAAATAGCAAAATGTGGAAAATTCAAAAAGGTCTGAAAATATATCTGAAAATCGTGCCACTGTATATAATCAGTTTGTATTGATCTATCTGTTTGTCCACAGGAGGAGGATAAACGGCAGCTCAGGGAGGTCTCGATGCATCCGCTAAATTCTGAGCGATATGTTCACACCTTCAAAGACATCACCAATTTTTCTGGAACCATTAACGTGACATATCGTTACCTTGCTGGGACACCTTTGCCTCGAAAAAGTAAAATTATTTATTTATTTCCATGTAATTTAACATGACACTCAATCTTTTTTGAAGTACTTGTAATTTACCATAATGCCAGCATGCAAAATAAAATGAAAACATAATGGGTTTCTTGCATTCAGTGTTGTGACACATTACCTTTTTTAAATTGTGTTTTAAATGTACTGTTCGGGCATGTTCTTGTGTGTGCATGATGAGGCATCTACTCTGAAAAAAGCTTACTAATAAAAAAAACTTGCAAATATTCTTATATATCTGATAAATGTCACTTGCATACATCTTTGTTACCGCTCGCAGATACTGACAGTGAACTACTGTACTACCATCGCAAGTGTAATAAATGATGGTCCATTATTATGAACAAAGTGCAAGTGTTTATGCAATGAGCCCATTATGAATGTGTTGAATTTTTCTAAAAAAAAAAATTCTTTTTTTACACAGAGTACCTCACAATTGGATTATCATCAGTGAAAAGAAAAAGAGGAAATTACCTTTTGGAGACCATCAAGTCCATTTTTGATCAGTCTAGCTACGAAGAGCTTAAAGAGATTGTAGTTGTGGTTCACTTAGCAGATTTCGACCTGGCTTGGTGTGAGAGTTTGGTTCAAGAGATCACCCGCAAGTTTGGGCATCATATCATTGCAGGACGTCTACTGGTCATCCATGCACCAGAAGAATATTACCCATCTCTTGATGGGCTGAAGCGAAACTACAATGACCCTGAGGACAGAGTTCGGTTCCGTTCCAAGCAGAATGTAGACTATGCTTTCCTCCTTAACTTCTGCACCAACCTGTCCCACTTCTACATGATGCTAGAGGATGATGTGAGATGCTCACGGAATTTTCTTACTGCTCTTAAGAAGGTAGTCACTTCCAGAGAGGGGTCATACTGGGTCACTCTGGAGTTCTCCAAGCTGGGGTATATCGGGAAGCTTTACCACTCTAGAGATCTTCCCAGACTTGCACACTTTCTGCTCATGTTCTATCAGGAAATGCCATGTGACTGGCTGCTGATTCATTTCCGAGGCCTGTTGGCGCAGAAGGAAGTGATCCGCTTCAAGCCATCGCTTTTCCAACACATGGGGTACTACTCATCATACAAGGGGGCTGAGAATAAACTGAAGGATGATGACTTTGAGGAGGACTCGCTGGATATTCCAGACAACCCCCCTGCCACACTGTACACTAACATTAATGTGTTTGAGAGCTATGATGCTGCCAAAGCTTACAGCAGTGTGGATGAGTACTTTTGGGGCAAGGCTCCTTCCACTGGGGACTTTTATGTTATAGTCTTCAACAAGCCAACAAAAATCAGTAAAATTAAGATCAGCACTGGAACAGATGACCGGCAGAATGACATTTTGCACCACGGAGCTCTAGAAGTTGGCGAGAAACTGGTGGGAACGAAAAAAGGCCGGCAGTGCTCCTCCTACATCACTTTAGGAGAGTTTAAACATGGGAACATTGAGGTTCACAATGTGGACCATAAAATCGCTTTTGATATTGAGTGCGTTCGCATTGTGGTCACAGCAAACCAGAAGGAATGGCTGATCATCAGAAGTATAAGCCTGTGGACTACTCAGCCTCCAAGCCAGTGAGAACTGTTATGGATCATTACGATACTTATCATACAAAAGGCACAACAATCAGTCCTTCGATTTGCTTGGTATATTTATCTATTTATTTTTGGTTTATTATGTATTTATTATGTTTAATATTTATTTGATTATTTATTCATTTTTATAAAAGATCCCTTCGATTTTGCTTCATACCTTAAGTATATATAGAAAAGTATGTGACGAAATGATAGACTGGTATTTTTCTGACTCTTCATCAATAAGAACACTGTAGGCTTATGCTGTTTTTATGTGATTATGCCAGAATCTTTTCAGCAGTCTGACTGCTGGATCTATTATTGGCAGTGGCATTTTCACTCATATCCTTGAGATGTCCACTTACATGGTCATGATATGATAAAGCTGCTTGATAAACTGTAAACATACAAAGATTTGTTGTTTTATATATTCTTTCGTTTCTTTTTTTTTTTTTTTTTTTTTTTGCATTATTTTCTCTCATTTTATCATCCATTCAGCAAGCATATGGTCAATGTGGCATTGAATATACAATGTATTGTGGCATGAATTTAGTCGACTGCACTTCACATTGTCTCCCCACTAAATGGTAAAAGGAATGTCATTTATTCAGTCGACCTCAGGCCTGGAGGGTCACCTTTAGTCTAGTGTTTTGAAATTGCAGTGTGTAATTTGTTGATGTGTTCCTTCAAAAGCATGGACCACAACACAGTGTTTCTATTCAGCCGTCTTAGGAAGCTTGTGATTGAACAGTACAGTGACAAATGAGGCGGACCTGTTCTACCTTACACTCATTCTTTTCGCCCCTCTTTTGCCTTAGCACAATTTTGCCCAACTAAATTGGATTTTCTTTGGTTTTCTTGCAGTATCAGAAGATACATAAGCTACAGATGGGTTCTGTATTGTACAGTATGTGAAATATATAGTAAATATATAGATTTGGAAAATGATGGAGCAGCTGGGCAAAAACAGTATGATTATGTAAACAGTTTTATGTTACTCTAAAAATAGGACTGTTATGGCACAGTATTCTTAACTCATATCTTACCAGTGTGCATATCAGTTTGCTCCATGTTTGATCAAGTGATTTTCTTCTTCCTTCTCGGTAAAATTTTTTTTATCCTAGCAACAAGGCAAGTATTATTACGGAAAAAAATATAGTTTTTTCTTTTTTCACTTTCTGTTCTTCTCCAAACAAAAGCACAGGTCCTGTTTCAGAAAGCCACCTGAGGAATTGATGGTTTGGGTTTCCAACTGGATTATATGATTACTGGAAGGTGTTTGTTGACTCAGTAATGAAACACACGAAAACACATCACTCAACAGTGCATGAGCCAGGGAAGAATATTGCATTGTGAGTAATCCTGTTGTTTGTTTTAAAGTTTTATTACTTGTCTCCAAACTGTCTGCTTTGAATTTGACCAGCAACATACATGGTTTGGTTCGGTATAAATGGTCCAAATAGTACAGCAGTGTACATCTCTCAGTGTACTGCATAGGTCTTTAAGTGAAGAGAATGCTTGATGATGTATATTTATGTTGTATTTCGTCACCACATTGTTTGTCATATGGTACTGTATGTATATTGTAAAATGACGTATATTTTTTTACATGTACCATTAGAACTGTTTGCCTTGTATATTGTATCTGAAGTGTTGAAACAAAAATGAATGCCATTTGATCTGGACAAAAAAAACCTTGAACCTGTTTGTGTGTCTAGACTTTGTTCATGCTCTATCACTTACTCTCTACACCTTTATACTGTAGGCTGAACCTACAGTATAAAGGTGCCCTCAAACTCCATTATAGACTCTAGATAGTTTGTTGTTTACTTAAAGTGTGTACATTAACTTAGAATCACATATAATACATTTATAATGCATGGATGCATTAATAATACATGTCTTAATTCATCATTTAAAAATGCTCCTAGAGCTTCTTTTGATAGTCCAAGCACCCCACGCTATTTGGAATTTGCATTCCCCTCTTCACTATGAAAAAAAAAAAAGAATACGTTGTAGGGTATTGAAATAGGGTTTAGACAAAAAAGGCACTCATGAACAGCATCGCCTCACCACAATAGAGCCACATAAATTATTAATCTATATGTGAATATGCACAGTGTTATTTTCAAATGCTGGAAGGGCAAGTCCAATCCACTGAGGTCCCATCACGCAACCCACAAGACTCAAAGGGTCCACTGACAACGACCTGTTTCCAGAAACAACAGCACGCCCCTAGAGGTCGTGCTCAGTGGAGTCATGCTCCAAGGGGCCAGAGCTGGCCAGGTAGCACAAGGGGAACCTACACAATACGGGGCGAAACGTTTTATGTTGTAATGTTTTGGCTGATTGGTGTATACGCTAAAATTTATTTAAGGCGTAGTTACATAAAATTCTTTGCTTACAAAGGTCAGGATAATATAATGGCATAACATAACTCAACGGTGACAGCAATTAATTTTTAATGGTTAGCCATTGTTGATTAGTTTATGGCTATAAATAAAAAGACAATATGTCAACAAGAGGTGATGTTTTGTGTGAAGAACCTCTAAAAAATTGTGTGACACGTCCGTTTTTCTGAGCTAACATTTTTCACTTTAAAACTAATTGCTGATCGAATTGCCAGGTAAGTGATTTACATAAATGCATTTGATTGGATAAAGGGAAACAGAATGTATTACAGATGTATTACTGTATGTGCAACACGTTACCCTCCTGATATTAGTGATACTAATGCTAAAAAAAAAGAATAATTTTCTGTCCCACCACTTAACCTAAACATTTTTCAATAATCTTTCCTACACCATCAAACTCCTGTTCACAGCCATCATTGTCAAAAATGAAATTTTGTAAAAGATATCACTGATAACAAGCCAATTGCAGAACTTCCTAAACACAGCACTCTCATGTCAAACATTAACCTTTTCATAATGACAAAAAGTCTTCAGCACAGAAACTAATAAGAAAGCAAAATCTGAATTCAATTTAATTGTAGTTTTAAATGGGAAACATTGTCACAACCACAAAAGGTCATAATGAACCTGACATTTCCCAAAAAACATTTCCTTTTTTTTAGAGTTGACTCTAATTTACCTATAGTTAGCCACATAACAGGTCTGTTATGCAGACAGGTGTCACAACATAGCTTTGAGTTTTCAAAAGATCTAACAACATCTTAGACCTTTCTCTTCATAAATAAATTAGATTTTCTATATACTGTACTTTTGAAAAGGTCAGATGGAATTGTCCTTTCTGGTGTACCCCATGTTCAGGGTATCTTGTTAAAATGTTAATTAAATGTAGAAGATATTATGGTTTTGCATATGAAACTGATATGTCAATTGTTTTGGAAAAATAACTTAGCTCACAAAACCAAATTAGCATCCTGTAAAAATTAGATGGTGCTGTTTTCCTTTCCTCAACAGAAGCTCAGGGGCAAGTCATGGCTCTTAAAGGTAGAACTACACTAGCAGTCGGGTGAGTCAATATGGCAAGCAAGATGTGTGGAAATCGCTACTAATGTCCATATTAAAGGGTGTCAGAGCAATCCACCAAAAAAAAAAAAAAAAAAAAAACAATACAGTGTAATAACTCCTGGATGAGGTGCTGCATGCTTCTGGGTTACCATGGCAGCAGTGCTGCATAAATAGAGGAGAGAAACACAATATCAGCTGAAGGGATCCTAAGGTGGGGTGTGTGTCGTTCTACCAATTCCCTGCTGATCAGCTGCATCTCCAGAGGCTCTGTCTCTCTGCATCCACCTCAATAATTGGTATGGAAACATTTATAGAGGTTTTTGTTTTCTGTTATTAAAAACTGATCAGAAATCCGTTTTACTCAGTAAAACCATACCATTCAGACTCTATTACAAACAATCTCAAATCATTAGAAGTAAAGTAAAACTGCATGTTGTCTGTTAAAAGGGGATATCAACATGTTCCATCTGAATTTATATTAACCTAATATACCATTTAGTAAACTTGTCCGTGCAGCAAGAAAAAAAGTATAAGATTGTTGAACTGTGTATTTAAACAATATTAGAAATGGAGCTCTAAAGCTGATTCTTACTATGTACTATGTGTGTCAACATGCTAAGTACATTAGCTCCTATGTTATTTCAAATACACAAAGCTGATTTTTAAAAAATTATTTACGTAATCTCAGAATAAACTGAGCATAATCACCTTGATGTGCTGGCAGTACTGTGTAAAACTCTTGAGCCATGTCTCATTTCTTCATATTTTGCATATGTTTTTTAATGTACTGTAGTCATGTGGAATAGTTCGCTAGGCTCCATGATGGACTATTTTGTCTCTCATTTTCAGTCTAGTCCCTGTACATGACCAGTTTCAGAGGAATATTTTTGATTTTAAGTCACAAACTGCCCTATGAATCCTTCAGTGTTTTAAAAAAAAAAAAAAAAAAATATATATATATATATATATATATATATATATAACTTAAGGCATGAACCAGTGAGAACCAGGTGCAGATGATAACAGATGATCAGGCCAGTGATTAGTATATTGATGATGCTGAGTGGCTGGAACAGACAAGAGGGGAAATGAGGTTGCAGTAGGGTTAGGGTAACCCCTGTTGCAGTAAAACATTTATTCCTATTTCTTTAATTTAACCTACATCATCTTATTTAATATGCAAGAATGGGTTTCATGGGGCAGACTTTTGCACAGTATTGTATGCCTTTTATTTAAAAATAAATACATTCTAAAATAATATTCACTACAGAAACTGAATCATGAATATATCCAGTACAACATGTTTCTTTTTCATTGTTAGTACTGTTTTATTTTATATAGCTGTGTGAATATTTTCAATCATGAGAATCCATGCAAAAAAAAAAAAAACACATATAATGTTTAAATGTTAAAGATCTATAAGAAATCAGTTGAAAACACTGTAGATCAGGCCTTCATCGGCTGTCCTTCATATCCTAAAATTTTGAATCTGTTTATTGGCCATGAGTGCACATATTGAGCTGGGTCTTTACAAATCCCAGCTGGAGGCCATCAGCTCTCATATTTCAAAAGCTTCCCCATGTCCATTAATAGTTTTTGGCTTTGCCATTTAAGAGAAAAAAAAGGAGGGGGGAAAAACATCAACTCATGACTGCATTTCTTTTTTTTTTTTTCTTTTTCGCGATTTTAAGACTGGCCTAAACACACTGAGGATAACTCACCGGTGTCTTTTCATAAAAGAGAACCTCAGAATGAACTAAAGGCTTAGTAGTATGGATGCCATTTTACAACCTGATGAAGAGAGGCAAAGAAAACCATGAGTAGATTGATGGGTAAACATCAGTCTGTAGAAAAGCATCTCCCAGAGGAGCAGAGCAGCTCCAAACAGAGATGTGGGTGATGAATGGCTTGTAATAAGCTGGTGACTGTCTGACAGCTGATCTAAGGTCCCTGTGCGATTAGACGCACTCAACGCTGCTGTTGACAGGGGTGTGATCTGTGTACTGATGTGAATGAGGGTGGGGTGCCTCCAAAGAAAATAGACAGAGACAGAGGTCTGTGTCAGCATCGCTCCAACTGCCGGAGTACAGTAAAAAAATAATTTATAGCCAAGCCACAATAGAAATCAATGAGCTGTTCAGGAGTTAAGCCATCCCACGATGTAAGAAACTACTACATCTGAAAATGTGTGGTGGAAATGAGGTTCTGCGACCAAGTATACAGTAAACTGACAATATATATTCCATTAAAGATGAGACTAGATAACACGTTATTAAGCCCTGAACAGAAATGAAATGTTACAGCAGCATATAAAATATAAATACAATAATACAAACCACACACAGGTACAAAGACAAGAAAACAATGCATAAGCACATCGCATACCATGTCTATCAGACAAGAACCAGGATGAAGAACCAGGACAAGAACCAGGTTTTATCAAAGTTTTACCAGAGTGGAACCAGATGATGGTTTTACAGGAATCAGCTGTCCAGGTTTGGTGACATTGTGCACACTATAGCCCTAAATTCCCCTTCATGGAATCCAATCTAGTCTAAAACTGTTGTATTCCATCCAAATCAAGGTTTAATGGATCATGCATTCTGAGATGCTTTTCTTTTCTACATGTTTACAATACATGGTTATTTGAGTTCCTGTAGACTTACTGTCAGTTAAAAGCCGTCTTGTGATTCTCATCGTGCCTCTCTTAATAGTCTAAGTGAAAATATTTTGTGCACAGTCAAATTTATTTGCTATTTTTATTTACTATCTTATTAAAAGATTAAAACAGATCAAAATAAGATAAGATTTGTAAGCTTGTTCTATCTGGCAGATAGATATTATCACTTTATTAAGTTGCTATATTTTTTCTGGGTACATTTTTACCATAGAAATGCCACTTGCTGGATGTTTTATTTTGATAATATTCTTTCAAAATCCTAGACATTGTTGTGCATGAAACTCAAAGGAAAAACATCCCTGGCAACCAACACACAAAAGGCACAGAGGTTTTTCAGCATTCTGGTTTTGTATATTTTAACATTACTGGAAACTAATCACCTGTATCTGTATCATATTATGTATATTGCTACTGATCAGCCATAACATTAAAACCATTAACCACCTAGGTTTTAGGTTCCCATTGTGCCGCCAAAACAGCCCTGACCCCCTCGAGGCTTGACTCGCTTGACTCCTCAAGACCAATGAAGGTATCTTCAGGTATCTGGCACCAGCACGTTACCGCCATGAATTTGAGATCTGGGGAATTTGGATACCAGATCAACAAGTCTTTGCCTGCTAAGTCCCATACACAACAAACTGTGATGTGTGTGCACCGAGTGTTCTGATACCTTTCTTTTATAACTTTTTTCACCAATATGGGCTACATTAGCTTTTCTGTGGCATCAGACCAGACAAACTAACCTTTGTTCACCACAGGAGTACAGTAAATGAGCCTTGGCTGCCCATAATCCAGTCACCAGTTTACTTATAATGGTATATTTCATTATATAATTCATAATCAATGTTATTTAATTCACCTGATTTGGTGTTAATGTTATAGCGTTATAGTGTTATAGTGTTATAATGTTATAGTGTGTGTGTGTGTGTGTGTGTGTGTGTGTGTGTGTGTGTGTGTGTGTGTGTGTGTGTGTGTGTGTGTGTGTGTTGCTTTCTGTGTAACACATGTATCTGAATAAAATTAATTACACATTTAAAGATTTTAATTAATTAAACATTAATTAAAACTGTGTAAAGTGTACTGTGTAAAAACACTGTGGGAGCTGTTTGACAGTGAGGAACAGTGCAAGTATGATCTCTAAACATAAACACATGTTTTTCAGTTTGGGGAAAACATATTTGTAGCTTTTAATGTATTTTGTTTGTGCAAAAACAGAGGACTAAGGACTTAATCTTAAAAAAGATGGTCTATAACAAACAATTTCATAAAATGAAATAAGTGGAATAAGTGGACAGCACTTTTCCAAAAGTAACAAAAAAAATCTGTACTGAAAGAATATGTGAATTGAATATAAAGGGATTTTCTGACTGCAAAAAGTTTAGGAATAGGACTAAGAACTGCAGCAATGCATATAAACACAAACACAGTTGTTATAGAAAATAATCACCCCCTTTAAAATAATCACATTTTGTTGCTCTGCAGCCTGAATTGAAGGCAGACACAGTTCTATCCTGCATAGGACGATATAAAACCAACATGTCAGGGAAAAAAAACAAGAAAAAAAAACCAGAATCACTGATTTGGAAAAGTAAAGAAGCTAAAAATGACTTATAAACTCAGTCAGGTAAAACTAATCACCTTAACAATTGCACACAAATCCGTTTTACTTTTAATCAGCTTTGGTCATTTTGATTAGCTCAGCATGAAAAGCTGGAGCATTTCAGTCCCTGGTAGTGCAACCAAAGCAATCAACTATGGTTTTCAAGGCACTGTCAAAATATCTCCAGGATAAAGTTGTGCACAGGCACAAATCAGGAGATGAATACAATTTATTATTATTTTTTTTTTTTAAAGTTTGTTATTAAGAAGTGGAAGGTATTTGGTACAACACTGAACCTCCCTGAATCAGGACGTCACTCCATACTGGATGAGAGAACCAGGAAGAAACTGGTCAGAGAGGCTACCAAGAGGCCTACAGCAACTCTGAAGCAGTTGCAGAACTTTTTGACAAAGAGAGGTCATTGTGTGCATGCGACAACAATATCAAAGTTCTCCGCAAATGGGGCAAAAAAAGATACTCCTCAGCAGAAGTGGAAAGAGTAATAAAATTTTGTACTTAAGTAAAAGTACTGTTACTTTAGTGAACTTTTACTGAAGTACAAGAAAAGTTACCTTTATAAAAATCTACTCAAGTAAAAGTAAAAAGTAGCTCATTAAAAACTTACTCAGAGTAAAAGTTACTAAATTATTATTATTATTTTTTAATAATTTAGTATTATTGTATAATAAATCTGTTCCCTTTGTTGTGCTTGAAATCAAAGTGGTCGCTTAAATATGGCCAGGGGTTTGTTGGCATTTCACTTTCCGCTGTGTCTGCATCACTGGCATCTGTTTTGTCCGTCTCCATCGTTTTTGTGAATTTAGTTTGTTCTCCACGCCCATCAATCAATCAGTGCAGTGGTTTCCGGGATGCAATTTTTTTCCTTCCCCGTTGTATTATTTGTATTATTTTTCA